>JAOTQK010000018.1:13588956-13601640 GCA_025642025.1 Rhododendron ferrugineum | reverse complement strand
GGTGGCAGTGGTGGCGGCTTGATTGCAACAAAAACGAAAAAAATAGAAAAAATACATTTTCGTGTTAACCAAACAAGACCCTTGTTTCTTAGGTGGGATATTTTTGTCATTATAATTATTAGTGGACTTAGTGGGTTATGAAACTTAGAAGTGGACTAGATGGATTTGAAAATTGCTACAGTGTACTTATGCAAAATTTTCCCTTATTTTAACCCTAGTTCTGTCTTCTTCGAGCGCCGCCCTCTCTCTCTCTCTCCCCCGATACGACTGGTACCCGCCGGCAAAGGAAGCGATACGGAATTAGACCTTGAAGGTACCGGATTTTTCAAAAAAGGGATGTACCGGCCGGTACGGAGCGGTATTGACAACCCTGCAGTTCATGAATCATAACCAACTACAGTGATCTCTATCCCCATTAGAGTCAAGCGCAGCACCCCCTGTTCTGTTCTAGTAAAGGCACCAGGTCGATTCTCTTCTGTTCTTCTCGTATATATGTGTATATAAACATGAATCATCGATGTATGCAGTTGTGTTTGTATGAATGAATCACCAATCTTTCGTTGCTTCTCGATTTCGGGGACAAATGGTGGTTATATACACATACATCCGCACATAAATATATGTACATTCTCTTTGATTTTCTGGAATGCAAGTGAATGTCTCTGACTTTGTATAAGATTCATGTTTTTGTGATCCTTTTTATTGTCATCGTTTTGTGGATGAACTAGTGGAGTGATAGCAAACGGTGAAGTAAAATAAGTTAGGTTTTCTCTCTCTCTCTCTCTCTTTCTGTTAATAAGCATAGTTTTTTTTTTTTTGTAGGAAGCGGTAGTTTCATTGATAACAATATATGGAGGCCTATAGGAGACTAAAGTTAGGTAATGGACTTACACACTTCTCATTCCTACGCACAAAGATGAGTAAAAAAAACACGAACCCAAACTTAGGCTACCCTAGTTAGGTTTTCTAATTTGTGTTTCCATTCCATTCCATTCCTTTTCTTTCTTTCTTTTTTTTGGGTATTAAACCCTCCACAAATTCATGATAAGGGAGCGATTGAATTTAGTTTACGAAGATTATAGTTTCAGAATCATATTATTGAACTATATTGAAGCTATATAAGGTATATAAATTCGTCTATATAAGGCTTTCATGGAGAGAATGTACACCCATTTGGGTAGAGTCTAGAGATGATTGTGGGTAGGAAAAATCACTATTACTCTAACTTGTGGCCTTTTCCCCCTTTCTTATGGCTTACAAACTTTGTATGTAGAAGGGAGATCCTACGAGAGGGTGTAAAAGGTAATGAAGAGTGAGGGAGATAAAAAGATTGTTGCTTCCATTTGGTTAAAGACTCTACTTCTCTTCCTTGGTTACTCCTTTTAGGGTTTTTTTTTTTCAACTTGTATAATCTCTCATCTGATGGGTTGGTATTGAATGCACGTGTAGAGGCTCGTAATCAAGCAAGAGGAAATTTGTTTGAGATTCTCGCAATAGAGGTAAACGGATAAACCTTCTCCTTTGTTCTTCAACAGCTTCAATTTCTCACTGAAGAATGTCCTATTTTCAGCAGGATTTGCATTTTACACAATGTCGATGAGTTCCCCTACTAGTTCACCTGAAGATTCCCCTATGAGTTCCCATGAAGATTCCCCTATGAGTTCCGATGATGACTCCCCGATGAGTTCCCATGAAGATTCCCCTATGAGTTCTGATGAAGATTCCCCGATGAGTTCCCCAGACGATTCGGAACTGATATGCTCATGTGGGCTTCCTGCAAAACTAATAATATCAAGGAACAGGAGCCCTTATAGGTTATTCTATAACTGCCCCAGAGGTCAATATAATGTATGTCCTTCAGGAATTTTTTTTTATCTCCGCCTTCTCTTTCTTTTGTTGCAGTCAACATTTATATTGTCTATCATAACTGAATTTTGTTTGGTATCATTGGTAGCAATGCGGGTTCCGCCAATGGTTTGATGAAACAATGCAAACTGACAATCAACACGTGGACCAGATAAATCTGATTAGCATTGAGTGCATCCAACTACAAGAGAGGATCAATGAAATCGAAGAAGAACGGGGTCAGGAACAGAGTTTACGGTTCAAAGAAAGAGCGGAGCTTAACTCACAACTATCAGCTGTGAAAGACGAGCTCAACAATATCAAGAGTGAAATCAAACCAGTGAACAAGTCCAATCCTACTTCAGCAGGTGTTACTTTTCAGATGATGTCGATGAGTTCCCCTGAAGATTCCCCTATAAGTTCCTATGAAGATTCCCCTATGAGTTCACCTGAAGGTTCCTCTATGAGTTCACCTGAAAATTCTGAAGTGATATGTTTCTGTGGGCGTCTTGCAAAACTAAGACTCTCAATGACCTCCAAGAACCCTAATAGGTACTTCTATAACTGTCCCAAACGTCGAAACAATGTAAGTCTATTTTTTCCTGTTCCCTTCTTCTTTTTCTTTAATCAACCTGCATTATTGTTCTATACTTGTATTCTAATCAAATTTTGTTTCGTATGATTGGCAGCAATGTGATTTCTTCCAATGGTTTGATGAACCAATTCCAACAGGCGATCGACGTGTGGATGAGATGAATCTCATTAGCAGTGAGCACAACAGACTACAAGAGAGGGCCGATGAAATCAAAGAAGAATGGGATCATGAAAGGAGTCGCTGGAACAAAGAAAAAATGGAGCTACACTTGCAATTATCAGCTTTAAAAGATGAGCTCGACAAGATTAAGAGTAAAATCAAACAAGAGAATGATGTGCTCGACAAGATCAAGAGCGAAATCAAACTAGAGAATGATGGGCTCGTCAAGATCAAGAGCGAAATCAAACTAGAGAATGATGGGCCCGACAACATCAAGAGTGAAATCAAACTAGAGAATGATGGGCTCGTCAAGATCAAGAGTGAAATCAAACTAGAGAATGATGGGCTCGACAACATAAAGACTGAAATCAAACTAGAGAATGATGGGCTCGACATCGAGACTGAAATCAAACTTGAGAATGAGTCAGGTTCAATGCCTCCACTAAACTAATTATCCAGCTCTGGGCTACCTGTTGTGCCTTACTGCCTTATACGAAGCAAGGTGTGCTATGAGGGAAGGTAGGGCCCACTTTGGGGCCAATGTGCTGATGAAAATCATTTATTTTGTAGTCTTTGTCGAGAAAGTAATTTATGCAGAGAATCAGAGTGATCGGGTAACGATAGCTACTTGATGGGATCACATTTGGGAGGCAGTTTGTTCTCAAAATTACATCATATGTTCTCTTTTTTCGAGATAAATGTGATCTAATCATCTAGCTATTGATCTCGTTTTCACTTATAATCAACTCGACTGGCCAACAAAATGAACAGTTCTCATTAGCTCATCGAGCCCGATGTGGACCCCACCCTCTCCCATTGCACAGCCTGTTTTGCAGCAGATAACCCGAACCCCTATCCCAATTAGTGTCAATGCAGATGAGGATGTAAATGTTGCAGTGGGCATGGTATGCCATAGAATCAGCAAAGAGTAACAAATATTGGTAATGTTCTCTCTTCAATTTTGAGTTTGTATTGTAGATATAGCAGACAAGTAAAAACACTAGTTTCCTGTAAAGAACCAAGATATTTGGTAAAGCTTTGCAATTCGCCAAATTAGGTCTAATTGATCGTCTTCCTCGATGATCACTGAAATTGGTTCTATGAATTTTTGCCCTAAATAGCTTGAAAGTTGTCATTCTTGGGTTCCTTGTAGTTTCTTTCTCTTGTGTAAAGTCGCTTTTGTGGATCTATGGATTTTGCACTAAATAGCTTGAAAGTCTGTCATTCTTGGGTTCCTCACATTTATAATTTTTCTTAGGCAATCCTGACAGTTGTGTCTGTCTTGTTTAGAAAATATAGTGAGACGAATCAGTTTACATAGCATGACTACCAAAATTATGTAGAGTCAGCCAACATCATACTAGGAGAGGCCAGGATTTTTCTGATGTGTGAGATTTGATAATTTTGATCCTTAAAAGATCTTTTTCTTGATCTTGCCGGGTTGTTTTTGATCGTCTTCATTTTTTTTATTTTTGTTTTTGGTTTCAGGTTATTCAATTTCTTATTAACATGGATGCCTCTTCTGTTTATTGCTGGTTAGAACGAAAAGGAAAGCAAAATATTTTGCTGTTACCATGCATATATGCATTATAGTTTTCAGTTGTGATATTGTGTCGCTTGTTTGTGCATAGGAAAAGAGACTATAACCAATCTGATCTGTAACAAAATAATTTATCTTAAGGCAGATATAGCAAATATTCAGACAAATCATAAAGAAGGGAAGACCAATTATGCTTCCACCAACTCTTCATTTTAGATATAACCAGATATCCGGTTTCCCCACTACGATTTCAAATCC
Organism: Rhododendron ferrugineum; assembly: GCA_025642025.1. Classification (NCBI taxonomy): domain Eukaryota; kingdom Viridiplantae; phylum Streptophyta; class Magnoliopsida; order Ericales; family Ericaceae; genus Rhododendron; species Rhododendron ferrugineum. The sequence goes on along the minus strand of JAOTQK010000018.1, from coordinate 13,597,243 downwards.
TCGGAAAATTCAACCACAAATCACATAATCAAGTACTTGCTACTATCAACTTCAAACAGAAAACCCCAGAACAGCTAAAATAACAGATAACACACGCCGAAACCTTCCATCATTTCGGAGGACAAAAAGTAATGACATACCGCGGAGCCCTACACGTCTTCAGCCCCGTAGCCTCATCATAAGCATAGCTTTAGCCCGAGGGCAAATTGCCTTGAAAAGATGTCCAAAAGGCGTAGGCTTACACATTTTTGGATTAGCATATCCCCCTGTACAGCAATATCTATCAGACTTAGAAGCCAAACAAGCCACTCTTGCATCCAACCACCTTCCCCTGCCTTTTGACCACCAAATTGGAAGGGCAACAAACATTCAAATCTGCCTCACACGCCGCCACCCCACACCCAATGCCACCACCAATTGGAACCATAGACACCGGAAGGTTAAAACCGTCAACCAAACTGACGTCGTAGAAGTGGAGGGGTGATTTGGGGGTCCCGAGTGTCATTTCGACTAGGGTTGCGGGTGGAATTCCGCCCGTGCGCATGCATTGGAGGAGGCCAGAGCAATCCCCTGTTTGACAAGAGAATTTACCGGTTTTTTGGTCGGAGCAACAGCCTTGCCGCCCCCAGATTCTTCCGGACCACCGGTCGGGAAGTTGGAGCACTGCTTCTTCACCGCTGCAGAGGCGGAAACTGCCATTGTTTGGAGTGGGGTGGCCTGCTGTGCTGAGGATACCGGGCCATACGGTTTCGTTGCAGTTGTTCACGATTATGAGTTGGATCCCATCTGCAAACAAACATCAAAAGGTTAAGTATTAGTGAGAATTGCATTCAGTTGGTCGTGAAATACATAGGTATTGGAAAAGGCAACAAGATCACGGAGTGCCGTTATATATTGGAAATGGAGAAAAAATGGTCATCGAGAATTTCAGTTTTGGTTGAGGATATGGGGATTTAACATAGGATGTCTTTGTGATTCTCTCTCTCTCTCTCTCACACACACACACACACACACACAAAAAAAACACAAATATGTAGAGAGACATATACCTGTAGAGAAGACGGAAATGAACAAGATGAGGAGGAAGAAGGGATGCAACGAAGTTGGCATTTGCTCTGAATAATGGTAGAGAGAGAGAGAGAGAGAGAGAGAGAGAGGGGTTTTGCAACTCCTTTTCCAACCGCTTTGTGTAGAAAGACTAATGGTTTTGAAAAAGAGGCGGGGGAATACTCCAATGATCAGCAGCAGTTTCTCATTTTTCTATGGATGCTTCAGGCTAAATTACCCCCCCCAACCNNNNCCCCCCCCCCCCCCCCATGTCTTGCTCTTCAGACCCACTCTCTCTTTTATAAGAGGTGCTATGGCTTTTATAGAAAGTGGGTGTGGAGGAAAGGTGAGGCGCATTTACAAGCACCCTTGTTAATTTAGGGAATTCATTGAAGCTCATTAGCCTAGCTCCTGCTCGATAAAGTGCTTAAAAATGTGTTAAAATTGCTTGAAAGTGTGAGGTGCGAAAAAAATGTATCGAGATGTTTAGATTTTCCTAAAGCTAACAACAGCCTAAAAAAACCCTTTTGTGAAAGCTTAAATGTGAGTATCCATCATCTACTTCTCCAGCTAAACAGAGGAAGATATGAGTACTAGGATAAAAGTAATGACATGCTTTTCGGTCCTTTTGGCAATAAAAGATTTGGATAATGTTGGTATGATCCTCGTTACACGCAAAAAGGAGAGCAAATTTCAAAGCAAGCAATCATACAACCCACCTTGACATCCCTCTTCACTTAAAGATTATTTTTATCTATGTTAAAAGCTCTCGTACCATGTTAGAAAAGAAAGTTAGAAAAGAAAATTGTCAGAAAGAGACCACAGTGTTGTTTTGAATATCATGAGAAGGTATACTTTTGGTGTTGATTTAATCGATATAGTGTCGCAACAGACTTTACTACAATGAAACGGATGGTGAACGTCAAACACAATTTGCAATCCATGGTTACTTCAGATGAGTGGATTGAGTGCTCTCGTTCAAAAAAAAAATGTCAGAGGGATTTGCAATGTTAGATTACAGTAGTCAGCGATTTTGGTCATTGTGCATATTAATATTCCGTTCAACAAATCCACTCCTGCAACTTTTGAGGTTAGTTGGGAGTGAGGAGAGGCCTGCGATGGGGTATGTTTATGCGGGGTTTTATAGAGCCAAAGAATCAATCAAGAAACAGCTAGCTGATAAGAAAGATTACTTAAGCTTATTGGAATATATATAATAGATCACAGACGGGGGCAACTACAGTGCCACCTTCTTCTTGCTGCAGGCTTCTACCTCAATCCCAAATTGTTCTATGGCATTGAAGGAGATGTACATCATCAAAATAGGTCATCCGTGTATGATTGCATAGAGAAGTTGGTTCCTGACCCAAAAATCCAGGACAAAATAGTGAAAGAGACAACTTCTTACCACCATGCTGTCGGGGATTTTTGAGTGGAAGATGGCGATTCGAACCAGAGACACTTTACTACCTGGTGAGGGTCTTTTACAAAATGCAAAGTTTAGATTTTTTTTATAATGGTTCTGTTTTGCTTGCTTTACTAGTTTCTTCACAACTTGCAACTTTGAAGAATATCTGACATCTTATTGGGAGCCTTAAGACACCACCCATGCTTTGTTCGTTTGTTTGATAGACATGCTTTGTTGACTAGTTCTAGTAGAATTGGCATGCACTTTATTTCTTTCACTTTTTTTCCCAGTTAATGTTTTTCCCTAACAAACAGTAATTTATTTTAATCATATCGATGGTTGCAAGAGTTGTTTCCTGACAACATAAAGATTTTTTTTCTTGTAGCAATTGGAGTTGTTGGACAAGTTTATTGGAGCTTGTTTTGGATGGTATTTTGCTGCAGTTGGTGTACCCAAATTTATATGTGTTCTACCATGACATATTGTTCCACTAGAAGTAAAGAGTTAAACTAGGTTTTGAATTGGGTAAATGTTCAGGTAATTAAGAGCTAGATGTTATAGTTTTATCAAGTTAATCCAATATGTTTTCAATCAAGAGTGCTTGATACTTGCATTTCAACCGAGTAAGCCAACAAGCACGAAAATTGGTTCTACTTAACATCAATTGTAACGGAATAAGTGGATCCCACCAATTAACACTATCATCGTTCACTGCACTGTTTTTTATTCTGGAAACTAGGTTGCATGCAGTGGTTAGTTGTAAATTTTTGAATTTATTATTTACTTTTTTTTAGGGGAGGGAAGACAGGGATTATCACAAACCCTATGCACTACTGTGCTCTATGGGTATTTGGCCAGCCGATTTTGTTTCAAAACTGTGTTCTATGGGTATTTGGCCAACCGATTTTGTTTCAAAACTGTACTTTCTGCCTTTTATGTGACTTTCTTGTCTGATTCTTATACTCAATTTGATTCTCTGTAGATGATTGGTGGTTGACGTATGGATGTGGATACCTGAATTTGGCTCGTTTGGCCATCCATACTCTCAGTCAAACTTGCAGTTTGATCGGCTGTGAGCCAAACCAGCCAACTCTTCAAAAAAAACGCATGATACGAAAAACTGTCGTGAGCATCAGAGGCTTAGTGACCTTGTTTTTGTTCACTACAACTCGCGATTGAGGTAAATGCAAGTGTAGAGTAACATATGAACTTTTATAAGGCCGTTCCTAACTGATCCTTTACAGGGTTCGGAAGGACAGAGAACAGGACACAGTGGACCCCATTTCATGTGAGAATATGGGTATCGTTGGGCACTGGGTAATGGAGAAGGAATCAAAGAAGGATGTTCAGAAGACTTTGGGAGCTCAGATTGGATGACAGTGGACCCGTCTATGGGGAACACAATGCTTCTAAGGGCCCATCAACTGATGATGAAGAAGACTTAGGTGAAGGTAATAACAGTCTTGTTGTAATATCATCTTCTTTGCTTTGTTGCGAAATAAATTAATTCTAGTTATGGTTTTGCAGGATTTGATGATTTTGAAACCTTTGAAGGAGTGAAAGGAGGAGAAGAGGAAAATTGTTAAGAGAATGTAGTAAGCCAGTAGATACTGCAGAAAATGCTTCTTTTGGTTCTGGTCTGTTTTTTCTTTTGGCTGCAGTGGATAGTTTACTTGGGGGAATCTACTTTGCGAAGATACTTCCTGTATTTTTGGAGTTAGGGGTCACACATGTTGTTAAAGCTAAACCAGTCGTGTATTTTAGTTTGGTGAAAACAGGAAGTTGGAGACTACAATGATCTGAGAGTAAAGAGTTGGAATCCTTGTGAGGCTTAAAACCAGCCCAATGCATGGTGAACTCAGTATCGGTTAGAGGAACAAAGACGTCTTTCCGCAAGTTGAAGCTTGAAGCGTGATACATATGTAACTGGTGCTAGTTTTCGCATTACCGTGAGGTTTCTATTTTGATGTTTATGTCGTGGAGAATTTTGTTGGCCTGAAGTGAGATTTAGAACTAGCTTTTTGTATGCAATATTTTTTGTTTTGTTTTGTTTTGTTTTGTTCTGTTTTACCTAGGTTTCTGCTTTACATTCTTTTTTCTGTGGCCTTTAAATTCTTTTAGTGGTAGATGACCTAATACTGGTATATTAAATTGAACTTCCAGAAAATAAGTTGCAAGCCAAAGCCTTGCCTAATGGTTGGAGCTTCATCGGCTTCATGGTAATCACTTTGAAATTATGTGTATGTGTACCATATAAATGGTCTAAAAGTGGCTTATACGATTTAACCAAATGACATCCCTTCAATACTTTTGTAGAAGAGGGTGCTATGGAGATTAAATCTCGCATTATCCTATTATTAACCTACTGGAGTAGTTTGTTTTCCTAACACTACGAAAAGAATTATTTGCAAATTTCTTGAGCTCGGAGCCACAAATTCCTCTAAAACAGGCTCAGTGAGTAGTGAATTTTGCTCGGACCACCATGCAGTCTTCCGCTAAAAGCCTAAACGATCTGCATCAAACCGGGCGTGACGGAGAAGTGGGAGGTAGGCAATGTGATTAAAGTCGACAATTCTAATTAGCAACAGAAAAGGATTTCAAATGCTTCCTATTGACAGCAACGTTTTTACAAATTCCATCAATAACCACCCTTCCAACGTAACCAGTTTGTTCTTCCGAAAAAGAACACAATAACCACTTTGCTTCAGATCGCCATTTCATCCTGCCAAATTTCAAGTTCCTCCCCATCCAATTCCCAAGAAAAGAATGAAAATTTATGTGCGCCAGAATTCAAAAACCAAATTAAGACAAATAAAACATATACTAGTATTGGCTACCTGCCATCTCCTCCACCGGAGATGGACACAGTCGAAACACTCAACCCAGCTTCAACACCGACGTTCCCATCCCGTTCCCCCACCGACGAGCGTGGGCTCGCCTTCTCAAACATCCCCGATGACGACGGATACGAATGCACAAAATCCTCAAACTCAATCCCACCACTACCACCCCTCTTTCCCCCATCATACTCACCTGGTGGCGCCACCTCCTCCGGCAACCCCGCCTCCCCTTCCAAGTACCTCACGACCTGCCTCATACTCGGCCTCCTCCCTGGCACACTACTCGAACACATCAACCCAAGCTTCACCACCACCACCACCTCAATCTCATCACATTCCCCTCCCAATCTCTTATCCACCACTTCCAAAATCGCCCCTTGCTTCCACTTCTCCCACACCCACTCCACCAAAACAAGCTCTTCCGGCATCGCCTTCGGCTCAATAGGCCTCCTCCCGCACACAATTTCTAACAACAAAGCCCCAAACGCAAACACGTCCGAGCTCGCTGTCGGCTTCCCCGTCCGGGTTAGCTCCGGTGCCAAATACCCCAACGTCCCCACCACTCTGGTTGTACTCGGGTTTGACCCGTGCTCGTATAATTTTGCGAGCCCGAAATCCCCGAGCCGGCCGTTTAAGTCTGAGTCCAACAACACATTCCCCGCTTTCACGTCTCGGTGAATCACGGTCTGTTCCCACTCCTCGTGTAAGTAAAGCAAACCCGAAGCAACCCCTTTTATAATCTTGAATCTCTGTTCCCAACTCAGATTCACTTTCGGTTCGTCGAAAATATACTTATCGAGGCTTCCATTAGGCATGTAATCATAGACCAGTAACAAATCAGTTCTCCGTCGACACCACCCGATCAACTGGACGAGATTCCGGTGGCGCAACCGGCCCATGCTCTCGATCTCCGACGCGAACTCGCGGAACCCCTGCTTCGACTCGTGAGATATTCTCTTAACCGCGACCTGGGTGTTGGATTTCGGCAGGGTTCCTTTGTAAACCCGGCCGAATCCGCCAAACCCCAGTAGCTCCTTGTCTCTAAACCCTCTCGTGGCATGCTTCAGCTCTTTGTAGGAGAATCTGTGCGGCCCGATGTCGAGCTCCCAATCTTCAACAACGTCGGCGTTTTTTATCTTTCTGATAAAATAAAACGCCGCTCCGATTGAGAGAACGACGATGAGGGTAACGGTCACAGATAGCCCTATGACTAAACCCGTCTGGCTCTGTTTTTTACCGGGCAGTGGAGGGAGAGAGGAGAGATCGAGTGACGAAGCATGTCCACCCCTGATTTTAAAGCTCCACCCCTGTATATAGTGGTAGCTCGCGAGTAGACCAGTTGAAGCAGAGAATCCCACGTACATGGTGTCTTGTAAAATCGGAGAGAGATCGACATCGAAAGACAAAATCGACGAACTGGGTTTCGTCGAGGAGAGTGAAAGGGTGACGTTGAGTTGGTTTGTGGTCGAGTCGTAGTCGATCCACGCTTGAATCGTTTTCCCACTCTTGAGGTTTAAAAACCGCGGTGTCGAATCGGCTTCGGTGAAGTAACTAGCGTTCACCGAAGCGTTCGAGACCAGGCCGTTTATGTCAATGCCGACGTGGTTGTCGTTGATGTCCTTGAACTCGAAGTCCTGGACGGTGTCGAACTCGACGGCGAAGATGTGGTTGGAGGAGTTACCGGTGTTGTTGGAGTTTAGAATTCCCAAGTACTGGCTGGGGAGGGCCCCCTGGAGGTCCTTTGATGGGGAGATAGTGAAGGCCAAGCCGTGGCCGCCCAGCTTCGCGTACTCCGGGACGATTGCAAAAGCGAAGGCGGTGGAGAAGGAGAAGGCTTTACCGTCGGTGGAGTTTATGAATTGGATCGGGTTTGGGTAGAAGGCGTGGCCGATTAGCCGGGTGGTGTCGTTGGTTAGCTTGAGGAGTCCGTTGTGTTGGATCTCTGCGACGCCGTTGAGGCTTATGCTGTTGTTGTCGTTGTTGTTGTTGGGAGTCTTGAATCCGTTGTAGACGAACTCATTGAGCTGGGAGAGAACTGGGTTTGTGAAGAGGAAAAGGAATAGCCACAAAGATTTGAGTCCTTTGGCCATGGGAGGGGACGTCAAAGGGAGCTTGATTCTTTTAGATTTGGTCTCATCTGTTCCGGTTAGTAGGTGTGTGAATGTTGAGGTCTCATCTGTTCCGGTTAGTAGGTGTGTGAGTGTTGAGGACTACTCCTCCTCGCTACTTACCATGTATGGGGTTTGCTGTGTACTCCATTATTGCCTGGCTAGCTGGAAAGGAAAAGGAAGGGAAGGGAATTTGCTGGCTAGGGCTAGCTGGAAAGGAAGGGGAGGGAAGAGGAAGCACAGAGAGAGGAATTTGTTGTTGAGATTTTTAAGTTGCGTTTACAATGTGGTGGGTCTGGGATGGCAATTAAAGGCAAGTGGAAAAGTCCAGTGGAAACTCACCGACCCTGTTTGAAACACTTCCTTCCTTTCACATTTCCTCTAGTTGGAGTAAATGTAGAGCGATATAAATTCCGAGTTAACCCGGTTTAAAAAAAAAAAGATCTCTTGTTAAATACATGAAAAACTTTCATTATAAACAATAGAAAGTTCATGAAAGTTTTTCATGTATTGTAACATTTTTGAAAAATCAAAAAAAAAAAAAAAACAAACGTTAGTTTTTTTGTAGGAAGTGGTTTCTTTTTTTTTCCTCGGCATGAACGATTTCTTTCTCGATAGAAAAAGCAAATTACATCAATATAATACTACAATAAAAGAATCCGAATCTTCTATGAGAAACCCTCTAAGGACTAGGGATGGCAATCTCGGCCGTCCCGTTCGAACCCGCCCCGTTTCCCGCCCCGAAAATTCCCGAACTTCGGGGATTCGTTTGGGGATTGGATAGGGTATGGGGATTTTTTTAAAAAGAATTCGGGGATCGGGTAGGAGGCGGGGATAGGTCTGTCCCCGCCCCGAACCCTACCCGTCCCCGTTCCCCGTTCGTT
>JAOTQK010000018.1:13259118-13275805 GCA_025642025.1 Rhododendron ferrugineum | reverse complement strand
TTTTTATGTACGCATGAGGTACAACTGCCCCAGTTAACATGGATATTTTCAATGGCAACCATACGAGATCCTCCACTGGGCCTTTGGGCCTTGTTATACCGATGGTTGGTGTCGGGTATTTACTGCATTTGCCACGCCCGTGTCCAGGTTCCCCGTTGAACTTTCTATTCCTTGGGATAGTTTGTTTGGCAGGGGCAAGGACACAGGCAACCCATGTAGCCACTTGGCGCTCTTTATATTTTTTCATTTCCCTTTTCTGCTTTGTCTTACCTGGAGTATGCCCCTTGTAGGCTGTACATTCAGTTAACCTCTTTTATATTTCAAGCTAACCGCCCTTGGGCATTACCCAAAAAAATATATATAGCATAAATTCACCCAAATTCAAAAAAAAATTCATTTTACTCCATCTTCATTCTCCCACTTGTGAGAAACCTCTCATATTCATACTAAATTTTTACCTTTAACTAATTTAGTTTCATAAAAGAAATCTTAACTTCTAAAGCCTATTAGGCCAAATCGAACCAAAAAAAGACACCTACAATTCAGTGCATCCTCTTAGTGAAAACAATATTGGAGTAAAATTCTTGGTAATAAAAATAGCAAACGCTCAACCGTGAACATTTATGCTGTAAAAACTAATCTGTAAATAGTAAACCAAAAAAGTGGAGTGAAATTTATCTATCACATGTTGTTGCCATAAGTTATGTCGTTGGAAAATGTCTCGGTTGCCGGAGTTGGCCTACCAAAGTGGTTGCTCAACATCACACAGTATGAACATACATAAAAATGTGAAAGCTAATACTTTAAGGGAAAGAGTTTCTAAATAACTTAAAATACTTTTCGAAGTTGCTAGCCTCCCTCCCTGAAATAGATGCTTCAAATCAAGCACATGGAGATCAATCTTTGCAGGTTATCCACATGAGATAAATAAACACATGTCTAAGGCGGTACAAGACAGCACAGTAAACTTGAGACATGAAAATCTATGAAATGCCAGTAATAAGTATCCAAGCGGGAGGCAAGATGATGCCTCAAAGCACTTCAAATTGAATTGAGAAGAACTAGAACATCCAAAGGCCATGTAAAATAACAGTAGAAATTCCAGTGCTTGTGAATCAAAACCAATAGTTTGTGTAAACGCACACATACATCCATCTATTCTTAAAACAACACCACATGCACAACAAATAGATTCAATCAACAAATATAAAATCGAAATAGACAAACTTGTCCGAGTAAGGTGGATATTTACGTATCTTTGGCCATCTGAACCTCATCCATCTCACTTCAATCGATCAAGGGCAAGACAACACAGGAAGATTCAAGCGACTGGAAGAAAGTCGGGAATGGAAGCAAACTTAGTAGCACGAAGCGGGGGCGGTAGCTGGTGCGGATGAGCGGAGGCACCTAGAAGCTCCTAAGTTTGGGAGCTCCTAAGGAGCGTATATAAATTGTATAAAAATATGTATAAAAAATATCTTTAAATACTTAACCGTTAAAGGAAAAGTGATACTTACTGGAAATTTTCCGATCTTAAAGAGTAATTATTGGAAGTTATATATTCTCAATTTGCAAAACTTCTTGTTCTCATATTTTATTTTATTTTTGGGTAAATCAGCTTGAAATTGAAAATGAGGCTAACCGAATATACAGCCTATAAGGGGCATACTCCAGGAGGAAAAGAAAAGAAAAGAAAACAAGACTAAAGAAAATTGTTACTGCCAAATGGCTACAAGGCTAGATGAAAAGCTTTGTTTTCGATCCATCTAGTAAGAGGGAAGGAAAACAACGCCAAAAAGACAACAAAAGATAACAGGATAAATGTACAACAGCATAACAGAGCTATTATAACAGCAGAACTACAATAGCTACAACAGACAGCAATAGCAGAAAATGATATCATCTTCTCATATTCTTATTTCCACAATAGCATAACTCCCTTAAAAGTAAGAATAACTGCCTAAACCGCCCGATAAGCTCTCATCTTAGTTAGGAGCGAGCTCCCGTCAAGCTCCCATCTTGGGAGCGCCGATTCGAGCTCCCATCTAGGGAGCACACCCATTTTAGAAGGATTCTGCTACTAAGCTCGTGTCTCAAGTGAGAAACGCATGGGGACGTAGCTAATGGAACACACTTACTTGAGGGGTTTAAACAATAAAAAACTGCTAATTGTGCATTGTGGCTTCTATTTTTTATGATCATCTATTAAAGATGGTTCCATGCTACACTCGTGTTAGTTTCTGTAAGTTTTGGCTCTTTAGGTGTACAGTAATGATAGAAACAACTAAAAAAGGAAAAATACATATATAATTTACTTTTGACATGTCCCCCGTCTGTGTGTCCCGATATTAGAATTCAGAATTGTCAGGCATACAACCGGCTAGTAGACAAAAAAGAGAAGGAAAAGAAAACAACACTGCAACACTAAGTAAAGAACATGGAAAAGTGGTCTATTACTACAGCCTCTCAAAGAACAACACAACACCCCAATGGCGATTTGGGGCGATCTAAAGATTCTCTTCTCTCTCGTCTGCTAACGTAGTTATCATGGCCGATGGTACGATCCCATTTGCTGATGGATTGGGGTTCAAAGCCCTGGAAGGCTAGACTCCAATGAGCTTCAGTAGAAACAACAGATCTCGGTTCATTCCAAAACTTCTTAACCTCAACCGTTCCAGTCGGACTTGGAAGCTCGTACGTTCAACATCTCCATTGATTCCGACCAAGGACCTGTTCCCAGGTGTGCTGCTCCTTCACCGTCTACAACAGATTTTGGGGATTTCAGTCCAAAATCGTTAAACAAATTGAGCCCTTCTCGGAAACTTCAACAAGTTTTTGAAGAAGCTCTTCAGAGGGAAGCGGAGGAGCGTGCGACTCGTCATCTTGTCAATCGTGAGCAAGAACAGGTACTTAGTCCTAACCCTAAACCTTCAATCTTGGTTAATGCAAGAGGTAATACATATGTGGAAGGGGATCCTAATATGAGTTATAGCTTAGAGGACACCAGGCCTCGGTATAACAGTAGGGCTTCTGGTTCTTCTCCTCTCAAACATGAGTCGAAGGCTTAATCTAGAAATCTACCTCAGGAAAGTACCACAGTAACCTCACTTGGTAACACTCTCATCCTACCCAAATTCAATCGAACCATTTAGCATCTTAGCAACAACAGGACGGTAACAAGAATTCCACCAATCCACACCAGTTCAATCTCAAATCCAGGCCGGGTCAGATTCAGCCTAAACCCAAACCTAAGAATTGGGCTTCTCTCCTTCAATCACAGAGCCCTTCTATGGATTTGAAATTGGACTATTTTCCTGATTTACAGAGAGGAAAAAAAGCTCTGGTTGAAATAGACATAGAGCTAACTGAGGTGGGGAAATGGAACAGGTATTTGATTGGTCATTTCCTTGATGGACAGATGCCTTACCCTTCGTTGGTATCCACTGCTCGTAATCAATGGAAAGACCTATTTGTAGCTGTTAAACCTAATGTAGTTGGGTTCTACTTGTTTGAGTTCAAGGATGAACAAGCTAAAATGCAAGTTCTAGAGGGAGGGCCCTATTTCTTCTCTCAAAAGTATCTTGTCCTCAAGGATTGGCACAGGATGATGAAGCCAGCTCAGGACCAACCTTCCAAAATCCCAGCTTGGGTCAAGCTGCATGATTTACCTTTTGAGCTTTGGAATCAGGAGTGTTTGAGTAGGGTAGCAAGTACAATTGGAAAGCCTTTGCATGTAGACCAAGCTACAGCTAAGACTGCGAAGCAACCAGGTCTTTTACACACTAAGTCCACAAAGGCTAAAATCTGTATTGAGGTGAGTGCTGAGCAAGTTCTCCCTGATGAAGTTACAGTTGTCGTTGCAGGGGAATCAGTAGTGGTTCCAGTGGAATACTAAGTTCTTCCTCCCATGTGTGCTATATGCCATGTCTTTGGCCATCACACTACCAAATGTGCTAACAAAACCTCCACATCCTCACTTCCATCACAACCTGCAGTTTAGATTGTAGCTCAAGTTGGGTATGGGGAACAAAAGGTTGATTGTGTTCAATCTCAGCAAGTTAGCACTTCAAACCCTATTGCTCACTCAACTGGAGACGAGCTCAGTGATTCCGAAGATGAATTGCTAGAGGTCTTAGAATGAGTGGTTAGTAGCAAACAGGAGGTAGTGGCACTTAATCAACATTCAATTGCAGCCGTCTCTCAGGTTAAAGTTCAATCTGAGCTCAAGAATTCCCCTACCCCTGAGCCACCTGATCTCTTAGGTCCCGGGGATAAGGGAGAAGCTGCTGAACTGAATTCCAATGGAGGCATTGTGTTCAACAAGTATCTCTCCAAATCTGCTAAAAGACGTTTGAGGAAGCAAGCTAAGGAATTAAAACACTTGTATCCTTTTGTTAAGGCAGTATCCTTATACAATTTCTGCCGTTTACTTATCTTACTGCTTGTTTTGATTTTATGGCTACACAACCCATTAATCTTGGATTTTGGAACACTCGGGGTCTCAATGATACTATTAAGCAAAATGAGGTTAAATCTATTGTAAATAGAAATAATCTTTCACTTTTGGGGTTGTTAGAACATAAAATTAAGGAGGATGTTGCTTCTAGAATAATAAAAATTGTCTGTCCTCAATGGGATTTTGTGAACAACTATTCTCATGCACCAGGCGGTCGAATTTTTGAGTGTTGGGATCCTAGTCTCATGCTTGTCCAGGTTTTGGATCAATCTGATCAATTTATTCATTGTGAGGTGCATCCTAGGTGTGGAAGGGCTCCCTTTATGGCAACTTTTGTATATGGGGCTAATAGTTATATAAGTAGGTAGGCTCTTTGGTCTAGTCTCCTTCGTATAAGCACCTCACTCCCTTGGATAGTGCTTGGTGATTTTAATGCCATAAGGTTCCCTAATGACAAATCTGGGGGCTCTACTTGTTGGCCCCCTCATATGGATAAGTTTAATCAATGTCTGCTTACATTAGAGCTTGATGATCTTAGATATACTGGTTGTTTCTTCACTTGGGCTAATAAGCAGGACCCTGCTCAATTTGTCACCACCAAATTGGATAGGGCTCTAGTTAATGAGCAGTGGATGAAAGTCTTTAGTTGCTCTTCAGCTCATTTTCCCACCCCTGGGATTTCTGATCATTCTCCAGGTATTGTGTGCATCACTCTTCCTCCCAAGAGATCCATTAAACCCTTCAGGTTTTTTAACTTCTTGGCTAATCACCCTCAGTTTTTAAATGTGGTGCAACAAGGCTGGACGAAAGTGATTATTGGTAATCCAATATTTTGTGTGTGAAAAGCTCAAACTGTTGCAAAGTGAGTTTAAGCTTATTAATAATAGAGACTTTAGTGATGTCTCTAAGAGGGTTGCGGATACTAGGTAAATTCTTTAGTCTTTACAGAAAGATTTGAGTAGTCAACCTACTAATCTCTCTGTCATTAATCAGGAAAGGGTAGTTCATAAGCAGCTCCTAACACTGCTTAGGGCTGAGGAAAGTATGGCTAAACAAAAATCAAGAATTCAATGGTTGAAGCTTGGAGATCAGTGCACCTCTTATTTCTTTAAATCTGTGAGTAATATCAAAAATGGAAGTAAGATTGCAAGTCTGGTGTTGGAGGATGGGTCCCTCACTCATGACATTGGAGTTATCAAATCAAGTTTTGTTAATTACTACACCAATTTGCTAGGTACAGCTCATCCTACTCCTTATCAAGGGCTTCCCATGATCCAACAGGTTCTCTGTACGAGGTTATCTAATAGCCAAAAGATGTCCATGATTGCTGAGGTCACTGACATGGAAATCAAGGACACTTTCTGGTCACTTCATCCCAATAAAGCCCCTGGTCCTGATGGCTATAATGTTGGCTTTTTCAAGCAAGCTTGGACTATCATTGGCTATGAAGTCACTGCAGTTGTTAAAGCCTTTTTTAGGTCTGGTCAATTGCTTAGAAAGGCAAACTCAACCATTGTTGCTCTTGTTCCTAAGGTCTCTAATCCATCTAAAGTGGGGGATTACAGACCTATTTCTTGTTGTAACACTATTTATAAATGGATATCTAGGATTCTTGCTAGAAGATTGCAGACGGTCCTCCCTACCTTAATAGATCCTGTACAATCAGGTTTTGTTAAAGGAAAGAGGATAACTGACAACATTTTCCTTACCCAGGAGCTTATGAGAGGATACCATAAATCATCACCATCTCCTAGATGTGCAATGAAGGTAGACATCATGAAAGCATATGATAATGTCAGATGGAATTTCCCATGGGATGTCCTGACTTCCATGAATTTTCCATCCCTTAATGATCCAATGGCTTCGGGCTTATGTTACTACAGCTAATTACTCTCTTAGCATCAATGGTGAAGTCACTGGGTATATTTTAGGTCAAAAAGGGCGTAGACAAGGAGATCCCTTATCTTCATATTTGTTTGTAATTGTTATGGAGATTCTCACTTGTCTTCTTAGAGCCAAATCCATTCTCCCTGATTTCCATTTTCACTAGAGATGTGGTCGTACCAAGTTCATTCTTTGTTTTGCGGATGATTTTATGCTATTTTGCAAGGGAGACCTGACTTCTGTCAACCATATTCAAGCTACTCTCACCGAATTCCAATCTATGTCAGGTCTTTCTCCTAGCCCAGGGAAGAGTAGCATGTTCTTCTCTGGGGTCAACACAAGCACTAGATTGGCCATTTTGTCTGTTTTAGGGTTCCAAGAGGGTTCCCTTCCGGTCAGGTATTTGGGTGTTCCCCTTCTCTCCACTAAACTCAAGGCTGCTGATTGTCAAAGGTTAGTGGAGAGCATAATTGCTAGAACTAAGACATAGACTAATAGAGACCTCACCTATGCTGGTAGGGTTCAATTGATTAGAAATGTGCTATTTTCCATTCAAACCTTTTGGTCCTCATTGTTTATCATTCCTAAAAAGGTGATTAAGGAGGTTAAGTCTATCCTTAGGGCATTTCTTTGGTTTGGTCCTGATTTGAAGAAAATAGGTGCGAAGGTCTCTTGGGATCATCTGTGTTCTCCTAAGCAGGAGGGTGGCATTGGCTTCAAATCTATGCAAGTTTGGAATAAAGCGGCCATTGCCAAGCACATTTGGTTCCTAATTTCAGGGGGGGAACAGTCAATGTGGTACCAGTGGGTCAAATCTTACTTAATAAAAGGGAGGAATTTTTGGAAATTGAAAATTCCTGGGGATTGCACCTGAGTTTGGAGGAAAATCTTATCTCTCAGACCTGTGGTGCAGCCATTCATTCTCAGTGTCCTAGGCAATGGTCTTTCCACCTCCCTGTGGTATGACAACTGGTATCCTTTTGGTCATTTGATAAACAAATTTGGTACTAAGATTTCTTATGATTCTGGTATTCCAAAAGAGGCAACTGTCTCACATAATCCATAACTCAAATTAGGCATTCCCCATTACCCAAACCTTTGGGCTTAATGAGATAAGAAGTTCGTTACCTTCTCTTGTTCAGTCCAGGTTGAGCAGGGCTGACCAATTTAGTTGGTCCCTCACATCCAATGGTCAATTCTCAATTGCCTCTTTATGGGACAAATTGAGAACTCCCTTTCCTAAAGTCCTGTGGCATAAGGTGGTATGGTTCTCTGGTCACATTCCAAAATGTAGTTGTCACTTGGATGACTATTCAGAATAGGCTATCCACTGCTGATAGACTTGTGCATTTTGGTCTTAATCTTTCTCCTCAATTTAGTCTGTGTCAGGGGTTGGAAAGCCATGACCATCTTTTCTTTAATTGCCCATACTCTCAATTAATTTGGGGTGTCATTCAGACCAAGCTCCATGTCTCTTGGCATAGTAGATCATGGGTTGATTGGGTCACATTTCTGTCAAGTGTCAGGGGTAAGTCTCTTAAGATTGTGATTACTATACTGGTCTTTACAGTAACCATCTATCACATCTGGATAGAAAGGAATGTGAGGAAGTTCCAAAATCTCTCTTGTAATTGGGAGAAAGTTGTTCACAAAATCTGCACCATGGTTAGGAATAGACTTCTATCACTTCCTAGAATGCCTCAATCACAAGCAGCTTGGATTGTAAATGAGTGGAATATTGCAGGTGTATGATTTTGATTTGCATTTGTTTTCCAAATCCTATTTTCTCATGTGGCTAGCTGAATAGGTTGTGCATGACAGCTTCTTTAAGAGCATGATTTGAGGAGGCTTCTATTACTTCTATGTACAAGGTAGTTATCTTAATCTCATTGCTTGTTATACTTGGCAATCTGCTACCTTATGTCTCCTTTTAGCATCCTGGTAGCCCTGCATCTTCAGTCTGTTTTGTGTGTGCCAGCATATGTGTCTCCCTATGAGAGGTTTGCTTGAGCCCTTATCTTTCTTGTGAGTGGAGATAATATTTAGTGGGAGGAGTTTTGTGAGGGAGAGTCGAGGGAGTTGGGGCCCCTTGCTTTAGGTTGCAGGAGATCTAGGCTTTGAGGGAGTAGTAGTGTGAGCAGATAGCAATAGGCTCTTAGGCTCCCTATTCCTTGTTCTTGCGATCTGATTGTAAATGGTGTGTGGCCTCGGTCTCTAGTCTCTCTATTTATTTCAGTGTTTTTCAAAGGTGATGATTTTCTTTAATCCTTGTATAATGATCCTTGTATGTTTTGGAGTGTTTTCTCCTCCTCAGTCTTGTTTGTTGTTTCATCAAGAGCCATTTGTGGTCTGATGTGTAGTCTTAGCTGTTTAGTAGCTTTCAATTGGTTGGACCTATCCTAGCGGGGTTGTCCCTTGGAGTGTTTAAACTTTTCTAAGGGGCTTGTCCCTAAGCTTTCTTTGGCTTCACCTTTTGGCTACTGATACTCAATTTTCTGCTGTTTGGTATGGCTGTGCTACTGCTGTGCTGTTGCTACAGCTGACTGTTTTCCCATGGCTACAGTTGATACTTTCAGTTTAGATCAGTTGAATGGTATTTTTTTTTTTTGGGTAATTTAGCTTGAAATAAAAAGAGGTTAAGCGAATATACAGCCTACAAGGGGCATACCCCAGGAGGAAAAAGAAAAGAAAAAGAAAAGATTAAGAAAAATAACCTAAGCCAAGTGGCTACATTGACTAACTTCAAGGATCCACATGTTTCAAATCCATCTAAGAGATGGGAGAGAAACACATGCCAAAGAAGGAACACATGCCAAAGAAGGATATACAAAAGTTGAAGCTTGAAACTAGTTTGATACATCTAAATGTGGAAACAACTTGACCACTTGGGAACACTTCAGAACACTTGGCCAAATCGACTGCTCGGGCAGATTCGAAGCCACCAAGTGGAGCTTGGCTTGAGACCAACAAGACTGCAAGACTGCTGTTGTTCAGCTGTTGAATGGTATATTGGTCTATTGTTCAGGTGTTGTTCTGGTATATTGTTTGTTGATGTACTGGCAGCAGTTACCTGCTGATTTGCAGATCTTTGATGCTTGCTGGTAGTTGCTTCTATTGTTGTTTGCTGCGACTGTTATGTCAGCAGTCTGCTTTACTGCTGCTGCTGCTTTACCACAGTTTGGGTGCTGCTGATTCTGTCAAGATGCGGTCCGCCTGGCTGTTACACGAATCTCATTGTGCATTGTTTTGCAACTCCAGCCAGTCACTTTCTTTGTGCTATTCCAGCCAGTCAAGAACATAGCTGACTGTTGTCTGCTATTGCTCGAATCTGGATGTTGTGCTCTGCTGCTACTGTTTTGTTGTGTGCATTGTAGCTGTTTGGTTGTACTTAAGGCTTATGCAACTGTTCTGCTGTTTTCCGTGGGGTTCAGTTTCGGAATTGGGGTTGAATTCTCTCGTGTGGATTTGAAGTTGAAGTAAGCTACTATTAGGCATCGGAGTCCTATTTTGGATGTTTTTAGTAGTATGTAAAATTTCTTCTCATATTGTCATCTTGCTTCTTTCCTTCTGTAAGGTTACACTTATTGTAATCTTTTTGCCATCTATTTTGTATCCGTTTCATTATCATCTAGTCCTATGTAGCCATTTGGCGTAGGCTTTTTAGGTTTTCTTTTAGCTTTTTTTATTTTCTTTCTTTTCCTCCTGGGGTATGCCCCTTGTAGGCTGTATATTCGGTTAGCCTCTTTTATTTTCAAGCTGATTTACCCAAAAAAAAAAACATGAAGGTTGTACCGGAGAATCGCAAATGAATAATAGTGGCTTTCTATATTTACCATCTGCACGAGTTGGCTGCCAATACAAAGCCAAACATGCCCCCACATCTTCCAGTGTTGGTGTATATGTTCTGCCACAGGTGAATGTCAAATTAATGTAGCTTATACGAAAGGAGCTACAGTTCTATAACTGGAATCCATGGCACAACAACGCAGAACTTACAGTCTTTGTCCACACACATGGACATCTTCTCACACATCAGTGATGTCCATGAGATCAGCTTCGTTTAATATGTTCTTTGTTTTGTACCACACATATTCCCCATCACCTTCTTGTCCACCAAAGTATTTTGAGGGACCACGATCTGGTCCTCGCAGCAATCGGGAATTACAAGCTCCACACCCATTGGTTCAGCTATTACAACAAAAACTATAGTCAAGCATACATAAGAAATGAATAAATGATGAACGAATTTGATGAACACGAGAATGCAGAGGTCTGATGCTCAAAACCCGATGTCACCTGACATTTATGAAACTTACACATGTTTTGCCCTTTCAAGGGTGGGGAACTTGGGCTTAGCAATTTATTCTTGTAATGCATGCATGTGTTTGAACCTTAGTTGCAGGAAACACCTACTTTGTAGGCGCTCCTGGACGAGAAACGCGATTCCTGAGTAAGAAACGCGATGGGAGTGCGTTCCCCTTGAGACGGAATCGCACTCCTACATGAGATGGGAGCTTATGGATAGAGAGAGATGAAGCAGAGACCAGAGAAAGAATACCTGGTCTAGGGCTTCTAACGTGAGAAGCAGAGAACAGACTCTTTAATTTTGAGTTCTTTGATTTGGGAATCTCTCTCCTACGTCTCTCTCAAGTCGATCTCTGACATGGCTCCCTCTCTCTCTCTCTCCATCGATATTAGTTAGGACTTTTGGTTTGGGATTAACGCTGAAGAAGGAAGACGAGTACGGATGTTTTATCTATATTATATTATTACAGTTTTTACCCCTTAGTATCAAGTATTACATTATTATTCTATTTAGGTTTAAAATTAACAATTTTTACCCCGTTTAAAGTTGTAAAAATTATATTTTGACCCCATACTGTCCAAAACTAATGTTATCTTAAAAAAAATACAATAAAATATATTTTTTGTATCATATAACAAAAAATATGGTATTGTATAAATAAAAAATATATACAATAAAATATACATAGATGCTCCCAATCGTGGGAGCTTCTGGATACATCCGCTCCCGTTTCGTGCAACTAAGGTTTGAACTACACAAAAGGAAGTCTGGCAACATGCAATGGGAGCATGTTGGGAATACATATACTTACACCAACTCTAACAACATAAGCTTTTAGTTGAGTTAGCCTAACACATTGATGTTTGATTAACAGTTGTTTACGGTGTTAATCTTCCACAGCAACATGTGTAAAGTACTATATTACAATATTTAACATGTAAAAGGTTCCTAGATTCCTTGCAGAGTTATATTTACATTTAAGGGGTCCTTGCAGAGTTCTATTATATTTCCCAAAATGTGGGCATGGCAGGGAGGCTCTCTAAGTGAGACGAAACTTGTTCTCTACTCGGGGAATTTTTTAGCTAAATGTCAAAAGAACAGTCACCAAAGATTTTATGCTTCAACAATAGTGCTAAGACTTCCATTTTAAGGAACTACTTACCAGGAGAAACTGCAGTAAAGAAGACACACGTAGCACTCCCTTTAACACCATCTTTACGAGCAGGTGTGTACACAAGTTCCAGACATCTTCCTACATCCTCCAAACGCAAGTCCAAGAACTCTGCCGGAAAAGCATGTCCAATCAGACAGATTTGGACCAAGAAAAATAACACTCAAGACAAACAAACAAAAACATATCTCAGAGGCGAACAAACTTACTGCCAGCATTTAGCTTATCCTTGACGCCATTGACCATTAGCTAAGAGTCCACGATGAATGTCCGCCCCATGTTTTACCTCTGTAAACCAATCATAAACCTGCTGAATTCACACCAATATCAGTAAATCCAGGCTACATACAGTTCCAATGGGAAACAAACAACATCTAAACCCATGAGGTCACGTTAATTTCGATTGCCAGGCCATTTTTTCACTCCCAATGAATGTTAAGGACACGTCATCGAAACTTAACTGAACAAACAATAGACGACATTTAGAGAAATCATAGCAGTATTGCACTCACACTTCTTTCCGAACCTAGCCACAAGGTGGGAACTAAATAGTATTGGGCAAAAAAATGTATGAATCTAAACGGGCAAGAAGTTAAGAACATTAGGAGTTCCTAGTCTTGTAATCGAGTTGGACCGAACTAAACTTTGATTTCTTAGAGCGAGCGTCCAATACTCTTTCACTTCTCCTTCTATATATTCAGTGCAATTAACTAAAAGTATGTACCCACAATTTTAGATCCATCCCCAATCCAAAGGTTCCATCACAGAGGTAGCCTTCGGTACTCTTGACAGTGGACCTAAAAGCCCTTTCTAACAATTCCTGCCGATCTTAACAAGTAAAAAGGGAAACAACCATAGAAGGACAAAGACAGTGCACATGTAAAGAAACCTCAAATGCATTAAAAGGTAAGACTCCTAAGCAGCAATTATGTACAAGGTATATCCAGTTACCAACCATTCTGATTGTATTGAACTTATTCAGCGGCACAAGATGGCAAAATGTGTCGATTTCGGATGATGGACCTAAAGAGGAATAATAAGGGAAACCCCTCTTGTTGAATAAGGATGATCCTCATTCCTCTCCACCAACAAATGACAATAGCCTTCAATCATGAGAAAAACCTCTAAGGTACCTAATCCTGTCTTGTTGGTCAATCCTGTACACCAACAAATGAACATAGTCAAACTAAGCTATCTTGTTGCATCAAAACCCATGTCAAATGACTCTCATAAGCATAAAATTGGTTAATGAAGAATGAGAACATCTATACACATAGTTAAGAGCAAATAGAAAAGGATTGCAAATTACCTAATACAAAACCAGAAATCGCGAAGCTCAAATTCTGAAAATACATCTATAAAACTTTGAAAGAACTTACAGGATTGACACCACGGCTCCAGATTGTAGAACCCATACAAAGGGCAGAATCATAAGCCTCCCCATACGGGATCCATACATAGGGTCATGTCTGTCAAAATTTTACTTATCAGTTCAGTGGTACTTTTTCTTAACCATGTTTGGAACCAGAATTCATGCAGCCTTAATGGGTTTCTTTTCATTTAAGTATTCGGTACATAATTTGCAGAATAAATACACATGGCAAAGATAATGAGAAACAAAGAAAAGGGTGCCTTGGAATCAATGATTTTGTGACGTCCCAGCATGCAGTTTTCTGGGTTCCTCTTAGCAGAATCACTACAAGGAAAAATAGAGATTGAGAGTGTAATTTTGATGAGGCCATGGAAACCAAGCTGAAACTTGATTCTGCAACTTTGCAAGTAGACTCCGCAGTATATGGTTGTAATGAATTGCTCGAATATGTAAGAGGTTTAAATAGCATACTCCATGACATTGACAAACAGGTGACCTATTTGCTCAGTTGGTTAGAGCGTCATGCTAAAAATCAAACATAAATTGATTAATCTTAAAACATATTAGCGGTGGCAGAGAATCCCAATTGAAGAACCCAATTGGAAGTAATTGGCTAATTTGTCCAAATCGTTCTAAGCATCTACATCCTCCTTTAGGGCACAGGGGGATTAGTGGCTCACTAAATATTTTGACAACCCTTAAAAACTTATATTAGAGTGTCTTGCAATTCAAATTGGAAAATACTAATCAATATTGGAAGTTTGGAACCAATTTTGCTACTACAAATCTTTCTTTTCCGGTCAAAAAAATTTTGTTATTGCAAAGACAATCTTTATAAATTGAACAAGAGAAACACTGAAATACCAGTTTAATTTCAACCAATCCAATCACTTAACTAATCTTGGCAAACTACGAAAACTAGTTGGCTGCAATTGTAGTATTGTGTATCTACTTCATACTCGTTGGCCGCAAACAGAGAAAGAATGGGTCATGAAATGAGGTTTTGGAGATGCAATAGTCGAACAATTGCAAAACATCGTATATGCAAACAGAACAATAGCACTTATAAAAAGCCCTTGTCCAATCATAACCCAAATATTTAGAAATTCAAAAACCAGATACAACACAGGCGAAACAATAATAACAAACAATGACCTAAATCGTCCCAAATCGAACAAAACACTAAAGAGAAAAGTCAAACCCAAACCTCAAAAAACCTATGCATAAACCTAAATCCAAACCAAACCTTTTGAGTTTAGAACTTTAAAAAAAAAATGATCTAAAAAAATGAAAACCCTAATCCCAAACCATTTTTGCAACCAGATGATGTAATATGTAGTAAGGGTACTTAATGTAATTTTGTGCTCTTAGTAGTAAGGGGTCTATATATATGTGTTGGAGTCTCTTATTTGGTAGCTTTTATCATTTTGAACAAATATTATCAAGAGCTAGTCTCTTTTGTATCTCATTTGGGAGTTTCTCTCTTTACATTATCTATGGGTATCTTTGGTTGCATCATTTGATATCAGAGCTTCTAAGCTCGATCCTAGCCCTCCATCTCGTCGGAAACTTCACCGGAAACCTAAAACGGCGCCAGAAACCTCATCCAACCTCGAAACCCTTCGGATCTGACCTGTTCGAACCTAAATCAACCATTTCGGCACTGTTCAAGCTCCGATCAGAGCTGTTTTCCCCATTTCGAAGCTGTTCACACTACCTCTCACCCTTTTCGGACGTGTTCGAACACCCAGGGCACTCGTTTTGGTATTTCGAACAAGACCCAGGCATTTTCGACTTGATTCAGAGCATTTCGAGCACCATACTGCACTCGTTTTGTGTTTTCGAGCTTGACCTGTCCATTTCTATGCTTGAAACAGTGATTCGGACCCAGATCTACCAATTTTTGGCACTTGAAACAGTAATTTCAGGCTCGTTTTCACTGTTTCAACATTCGAAACAGTTGATTAAGGCTTGAGCAGCCTTTGTTTGGGCTCGAATCAGCTAATTAGCTCTCTATCAGCCTTCAAAACAATGTTAATTAGAGTCTTCAATCTGCTCTTTGTCCCTCGAATCTGTGTTTTTAGGGTCGATTTCAGCTGGGTTTGTCTCGTTTGTTGCTATTTGCTTCGATTTCTTGTGGTTTGTTGTTGGGTTGTCACTATTTGTGTTGATTGATTGTGATTTGAGGCTGTTTGTGTACTGATTTGGCTGGGTTTTCATTATTTTGGAGTTGAATTTGGGTATTGTCATGGCTTATCGGGCTAGAGGTAGAGGTAGAGGTAGAGGTAGAGGTTTTGTGGTGAACAATGGTGAAGAGAATGAGTTTGGCAACCAAAACCATGAGATTCAAGAGTTGAGACAACAAGTTGCTACCCTAACGGCGATGGTGCAAGGCTTGCAAGTGTTGTGTGCGGGTAGTGGAGGGTCCGAGGACTCTCAAAGTCACTTTGACAATCCTTTTGGTGATCCGAATTGGCGTAGGCCACCTTCCACTCACTCTCCTTATAGGTGGGAGAAGAACATCAAGATTGAACTTCTCGAGTTCAATGGAAGTCTTAACCCAGATGAGTTTGTTGATTGGATAAATATGGTTGAAAGAGTGTTTGATTTTGGAGATGTCTCCGAGGAGAAGAAGGTGAAGTTCGTGGCTATCCGTCTCAAAGGAAGAGCTTTCGCTTGGTGGGAGCAATTGCAAGGAACTAGCCTACGAAGAGGAAAAGGAAAGATTAGAGAACGGGAGAAAATGAAGAAGAAACTCAATGAGCAATTCTTGCCTTTCAACTATATGCAAAAACTCTTCAAGAATTTGCATAATCTCAAACAAGTTGGAAGTGTTGAGTACACGGAGGCTTTCCATCAACTTGTTGCCAGAGTTGATTTGAATGAAAGTGAAGATCAAATGGTTGCAAGGTACATAAGTGGGTTGACAATCACAATCCAAGATGCCCTTGCTATGCAAACTTTGTGGACGGTTTCGGAAGCTTACAATCGGGCCTTGGTGGCCCAAAAGCAAGAAAACAGGAAGTTTTTTAGATCCGGGCAGCAAAATCAAGGCGGTTCCCCGTCCGGGCAGCCCTTCTACACCTCTTTTCAAGGTGGTTCTTCTTCTAATGGCGGTCAAGTTGGTCCTCCGGGGTTTGATGACCAAAATCGTGGGGATAAAGCTTCAGCCCCTCCTCAAAACCAAACTCAATCCGGTGTTTCGGGGGCTCGAAAACAAGCCCAAAGTAGGGGATTCAAATGCTTGAAGCGTGGGGAACCGGGTCACAAGTCTTCGGATTGTCGAAAAGCTTCCAGAAGTCGTAACAAAGTACTTTGTAGTGAAGTGGAGAAAAGTTATGATGATATTTCCTTGTATGATGATGTCGCATGTGAAAAGATTGGTGGTGACTTGGAAGAGGAAGTGGGTCTTTCACTTAGTATCAAGAGGACTCTCCTAACACCTAAGCAAGATAGTGATGAAGATTGGTTGCGCGCCAACATATTCTATACTACTTG
>JAOTQK010000018.1:13208580-13226737 GCA_025642025.1 Rhododendron ferrugineum | reverse complement strand
CGGTTTGGTTTGATTTGATTTTGTTTAAGCCACCTAATCTTTCACAAATTGAAATGGCAGCTGACATGATTAACTAACTGCTCATTTCACTTAAATTAAGATACATCATCTTATGTAGTCAGAGACATAGCAACTACTTAGTTTGTTTCTACATGTTTTACGCATTTTGGGGATATCAGTCATGTGCTATGTAATTGAGCATTGTCGTGGTGGTTTTCCATCGTCAAAGTAATGTAGAAAAGAAAAGAAGAGAAAAATATAAGTTTTTGACATTTTAAAAGTATTCTTGCCTCTATTTGTTTACCTTCTCATTAAATTTTTGTTCAAGAAGGGGTAAAAAGTTCTTGTGATGAATGGTCTAATTTTGTCATTATGATTCTTATTTCGTGGAGGCAGAATGGTATAAAATTTTTTAGTCTTCTCTGAAAAAGCTCGAAGCTTGACTTATTTTGTGATTTTGTGAAGGTGGGTTGTCCAATTTATCATATACACTGAAGAATTTGAAGGACAATATGTATGTAAAGATAAAAACGGAACTATTCTCTTCAATAGGCAAACAGCTTTGCATAGAAGTTTAGCCGTTTTATGATTGTTGTGGTATGTTAGGTTCCTTAAAGATCGTGCAATTAGGGGTAGCTTAGTAGTGGAGCTTTTTGTGCTGGTTCCTCATTGGGACACCCATTTCCTTGCATGATCCCACATGCGCTATCAAGAAGTAGCAAGTTGACTGAATCATGTATGTGCAGTTTGATAAATTTTTATCAGTATGCATAGTGGTGTCTATATCATGTTTTTTTCGAACATTTAACTGAACTTTTGTTTCTTTTTACAGTTTTGGTGTTTTGATGATTTTTTTTTGGGTGGCCCTAATGCCACGACACCTTTTGTTAGGGCCACGACAATTTTTGTGTAATTGACTATTGAGCCCTCATTAGTCAAAGTCATTGCCAGACAATTCAATGCTCCTCTCTCTCTCTCTCATGACACAGAGAGCCCACCCCTTCGTTGGTCCACCTCTCTGTTGGCTTGTTCCCTTGGCTTCACTAATCATCAGCATCAGACAACAGCACACCACTCCAAATCATATGCGAACAACCCTTATGAGTTCTTCCCTCCTCCCTTTTCTGCAACCACAGGAACCACTCCTCTCACTTATCTCCATTATCCTCCCTTTTCTGCAACCACAGGACCCACTCCTCTCACTTATCTCCGTTATTCTCTCTCTCTAGAAATCAGCCTTCGTTGCTCTTGGATTGCATTCCTCCATCGTAACCCATCCAGATAATCACTCCAAATTCGCAATTTTTTTTACAAATCCAGACAATAAACCACTGCAAACAGTAATTGTGTTGGTTTATGGATTTCCTTACCCAGAAAATAATATTTCTTCACTCCTAAAGACAATAAGATGAAGATGAAGAGGTAGAACATCTGCAATTTTTACTTTTCTCTCCCCACACATTCAGACAAGATGAAAATTGAGAGAATAATAAAATGGTGTTGCTCAACTCGAAGTTTAATCCGTTGATGTCATGGGTGGACGGAGGCGTGTTGTGAACAATTTGGTCGATCTTGTGCGGGAAGAAGAGGTTGGGTCAGGGTGAGATTTGCAAAAGCATAGAGAGATTGGTGACTTTAGATTTGCCGCCTCCTCAATTGCAGTGGAGAGAGAGGAGAGTGAAACGGCAAGTGGGTTTGTAGTGAAACAAAGGGTAATCAAAGGGTGGAGAAGAACGTGAGGGTATAGTAGTCAGTCAACATAAATTGTCGTGGCTCTACAAAATATAGTCGTGGCATTATCAGGACCCTTTTTTTTTCCACTGAACATAATTAAATTGCTAATACCTTCAAACTTCAATTTGGATACTTGATATCACTATTTGACAGGTTTGATGAGGGTTTTAACAAGCTGCCACAAAGCTTGCTGCTTGCCAGTTGAAGATGCTTTCTAATGTTCTAAGGTCCTTGTGAAAGGATAAAAGAAATGACTTGACACGAACAGATCAAGTACATTTAATGGAGGGGCTGTGAGAGAGACATCCCAAGGTGAGTCCATGGATAAAACTTAAGAAACTACAACAATTGTTTCACCGATGTACACTAACGAGGAAGCACATCCAAAATTAGGATAAAGTCCATTGACCGGTGTATTTTACAAGTTGTATGGACCAGTGTATACCCGTGATGTCCTTTTTGTAGTTTCTATTGTCAAGTTTTCCTTTTGCCCTTGAGTTTTCTTTTTTTCCTTAGGCTATGTTTAGATTGTGAATACGTAAATTATTGGTCTTGAAGTGGAAATATTGCAGTTATTACTGCTTCACTACCTCGGTTGTGATGGACAAAGAAAACCAAGAACTAAAATGATCTTTCTCTTCAGTTATCCATATATTTTTCCAAGTATTGAATTTCTTGATCTCTGGGTAAGTTGATAAGAAAATGTCCTCTTTTTTTTTTTTTAGAAGTGATTAGAAAATGTCCTCATTATTGTTTTCTATCAGGTTGGGCCTGCTGTCTAACATAGATCCTCGTTGAAATGACGTAATTTTGGCTATTATCGGTTAGAGTTGCCATGATTGCTTAAAGGTCTTGAGCAAGCTGGAAGCAAAAGAGGCTGTCGGCATTAGAAATCACATGATATGGTTGAAAGTATTGGGCAATTAACGTGAACTGACTATAATTTTTCAGGTAGTACTTTGCTGTGACGTTCTTGACTAATCCAGTAGGTCGGTGGCACCCGTTGTAGTGCTGCTGCTGCTGCTGCTTTTGTTTTATTTTTGGGTAATTATATACACATATTGGTAGTTTCTTGCTTGACTAATATGACGATTCTCCTTTCTCTTGGCTCTGGATTAGCTTTGTGGAGAGAAGTTGAGTCCCTAAACCTCTGCTTTTCAATATTTGGCGATTTGAACAATGTAAATGTTTGATTGCTGGACTGGAATAGGTGGGATCTCCGGGGCTATGTAGTACAGACACGGATACAAACACGGGACACGACAATTCTAAAAAAATGGGGATACGTACACGGCGAGAGACACGCCACGTGTATAAATCAATAAAAAAATAAATAAATATTTTTTTTTATAAACCATTGTACATGAATAAATTCACAAATTGTGTAATTTTCATTCAAAGACATAATTATAGTTTAACCCAAATGTTTTGAATAATTTTATATTAACCCCCTAAAATTAAAAATATTACATTTTGACCCCAACCGTGTCCTCGGTGTGTCCCCTATCAAAAACAATAAAAATTATTAGACATGCCACGTGACGTGTCCAATACGTGTCCTCGCCGTGTCCTCGTGACCTCGTTTCCAATATGTGGACACCCTTTTGGAGTGTCAGTGCTTCATAGGTCCGGGGACATCTATTCTCATGAAATTTTTTTGCCACATCCCATCGTCCATTTGGTCTATCATCTCAAACCTTTGTCACTTACCTCAGTTTCAGAGTGTTGACTTCTTTAAAAATCGGAACCTGTGATGTATTAGTTGGGCTTTATTTTATTTCACTTTTGAATGCAAATGTGTTTAATTGGGGACCACTTGAGAGGGGGAAAACATGTATGGCCATTGATCCGTTTACATTTTGCAATACTGACGATGATGATTAGTAGTATTTTATGATATAGTGGTATTTTGTTTTTGGATTGCTATCTTACTGAATTCATGTTCCCCCAAGCAGCAATACTACTTGGAGTTGTTCATTGTTGTTTCGCCTCCCATGACTTAGATATGCGCTCACTCTGTGCTTCTTTTGTTCCGTTAAAATGGTAATGGGCCAATGGCTGTGAGAGTTGATTGTTGCTGCCATGACTAAGGTGGTTGTTTCACATAACTATTCCAGTAGTTTTAGTGCCACCCAACGGCCACATCAAAGTTTTTTTTTTTGGGTAAATAGGCCACATCAAAGTTGTTTCTTTGTTGAATGCTGAATCCTTTTCTCCCTCTTATGGTCATACAATAGAAAGTCATGGGACAGGAAAGGAGGCACAAGTTTATAAATAGTGAGTCTTTTTTAATACAGGAGAAAGTAGGCATTGAAAACTGATGGTTTATGCTAGAAACTCATGGGGAAGTCATGGGATGGCTTGCTTTTAGGCCACAAAAATAGGTTGGATCGAATGCTCCTTTGAATTTTGGTTTCTCATATTCTTTGATTAGGGATACGGTTATTAGTGCATTTGTATACAGTATATTCCTTGGAAGATTATAGGTATTACCGTGCTTTTTGGAGCCTTATGGTAGGTCATTTTTTGTTTCTTTGCTTTTTGTTTTTGTTTTTGTTTTCCAATCTATTTTCATGCTTTGTTGAATCATGCATAACTAAGGTGCATTCTATCGCTCGGATACACTGATTTGATAAGATTGGTATTGCTACTTAATTCTTGTATTTGTCATTTTCAGAAGTCGCCTGGGCGAAGATCATCGTGTGAACATGAGTCTTGTTTCATCAGGAAAAGGATGGACTGTCCAATATGCTGCTAGATTTTTCGTTGCCAATGGGTGAAGATGATTTGTTCGTGAACGTAGCCTATCAACCCACCACACATTATTGCTGAAGCCTAACATTAATGTGGAATTGGACACCTTGGTTTTGGTCCAAATGATTGATAATGTATCTACTCTTGGTATTGATATTTGGACTGAACAGTTGCATTTATATTTTTTGAATTCGGTCAAATTAGTATGGACTGCGTAAGGATTATGAGCTGGTATGTAGTAGCTCTTTAATTGTCAGCTTAGCTTTGGCATTCATTCCGCTGCCAACACAAAATTGGCAAATATAACTTCTATCTCCTTAGTAAATTTTGACAGTATAACTTCTCCTCGCTCTGCACTACAACATTTTGTTAAGCCATCTTTAATGTCTATACAATGCATTCCACACAAATTATTAGAACCCAAATGCGAACAATTGTATTGAGCACGGGATTTTGTGAATCGTGACAATAGTATTAGATAAATTGATGCTTCTATTTAGAAGTATAATAAGCTCAATTGATATTCTTAAGATATAAATAGTGTAATTGATAACATTTGCTAATTAAGGAGGTAATTATTTACATATATAACTAGGGTTCGGTTTTGCTCACAAAATATTTGACACAACATTTGCATAGGACCCACGCAAATGTTCGGAGCCATTTAATTTATTATCATTTCAAGGTGTTGACCAGAGAGGGACAAATGTATATATCTTCTTTCTATCACCAAATCTTTTGTCGGGTAACCATGCCAATATTCGGATCATAAATATTGAATAATTAGTTATTCTTATGGTTTTTCGAATTGTTTTTACACCATTTAAACCATCTAAATTAGAACTTTTGAATGGTACATTGAAGAATATACATTTGTCTTTTAGATCCGAAAATGGGAATGGAGGGAGCATAAACAATACATGTAGATAACAGGAGGAGAAAAGGACCAAACCATGGACCAGACCAGAGCTATTGGGATGCTGTAAGAGCTAGTATTATAGTCAAGTCAAGCAATGCTCTAAAGCAATGGAATATGCAGGAATCAGATTTAACCCTTCTACCAAAATTGGCGGACTATTTTAACTGAATAAAGTGAATAATCAAAACATGACAACGTAAAAAAATCCTTACTGCAAACCTGAGAAAAAAGTATAGTAAACTTTATTTAGGTATTAGTATTATTAATCAAAAAAGAGAGTTGCACAATTTCTTTTGTTATGGTCTACAAAACAATGAAGCCTGATGCACAATTTATTCTGGATTGTTAACACTTGAAAGAAAGCAGAAGGAGGAGTTGGCATGGAAAGCACATTTAGCTTCATGGATGTATATATATTAGTCCGGATCAAGTCCACACATCTTACGGTCCGCACCTCCGCTTTTCCGATCGAATTATATATAGCATGTAAGGCTGTTGTAAAGTTCAGGCCTTCTTTGGGACACAAAGCCGCTGGCGGAAATCCTCCTCCATGAAAGGAACACCATCTCTCAACTTGATCTTCGGTTCCCAACCTAACAGCTCTTTGGCCTTACTAATGTCTGGCTTTCTCTGGCGAGGATCATCAGGTGTGTTTTCCACAGTTAAGATCTTTACCTTAGGATTGATTATCTGCAAGATTGCAATTTTCTTTTCAGTTAGTTTCGCTCGCTTTATATATAACCACAATTTGTGATGGACTGGATTATGCACCACGGCTCTGTTTGGTTCATGGATTTGTACAAGGGATTGGCGGAGGAAAAGATAAAAATGAGGGAAAGCAAAAAGATATTTTCTCTCTTTATTATCTGCTAGTATTTTTCTTTACCTTGCTGCTTCCCTCCCTATATTCCTCGCCAAATCTATGATCGAAGAACGGCTTATGTCTACAATAACTACATGGAATACATCCCAGTGACAATTATAAACTGAAGTAGGAAAGATCTGAACTAACCTCCTTCACAGTCTCAGCGAGTTCAAGCATTGTAAATTCACCTAAAACAACATAAGAATTCAGCAACATCAATAGATAATAGAGGACTATAATCATTGTGCATTAAATAAGTAGTATATTTACCTGGATTGCCTATGTTAATTGGTCCGGTATGTTCTCCATCCATAAGTCGAACAAGACCATCAACCTGCAATTTAAGCCAAGACAAACGAAGACAAATAATTTTAGAACACTGCTTCAGTCGAATTGAATGGTTGCCGGTTGATCATCTTATGTACTCTCACATACCATGTCAGACACATAACAAAAGCTCCGAGTTTGTGTCCCTGGCAATTGAACAGTCAAAGGCTCTTCACTACATAATGGGAAAATAATGAGACAGTGCATGAGCAAGAGACCCGCGGAAGGGGCTTGAGCAATTTTTTTAATATTTTATATTTCTACAAAGTCCACAAAATACTACGGCATTACCGAATTGCTTGAGCTATGAAATTGCTGACAACGCGCCCATCGTCAATGTTCATGCGGGGTCCGTAAGTATTGAAGATCCTAGCAATCCGTATTTCTGCTCACCATTTTCAGAGAGTAAGAAATTGCATTAGGACACTGTTCTACGGAAAAAAAAATTCCCAGAGAGAGAGAGAGAGTTTTACCTATTCCATGCTGCCTATGGTAATCAAACATCAAAGTCTCAGCTACTCGCTTCCCCTCGTCATAACAACTCCTAACACCTAACAATACACGTTGAGAAACATCATTTTCCATGCAGCAAAAAATCACACCTCATGTAACTATAACATATTATTTAGGAATTAGGAACATAATAACACATTATTTGGAGGATAGACAGCCGTTGCTATAACTAAACTAACACTCATGAGGAAAAAAAAACCAGCTTAATAGTTAACACCAAGTTCTCGACACATCCTTCCGACAAATTAATGCAAGTACATCCACTCGGGGTGTGATTATACAGATGTAAAATGTCCGTATGGTAAATATACCTATAGGGTTAACATTGCCCCAATAGCTCTCAGTCTGGGGATGCTCAAGTGGATCTCCATAAACCTCAGAAGTCGAGGTAAGTAAAATCCTGTTGGCCATTATCATAAATTTTAGTGAAACGATAATTCGGTAAAAAACTGAAAACAAAAAAAGTGGTCAGAAAAGCTTCCAACCTTGCTCCAACTCGCTTAGCAAGTCCCAACATGTTCAATGTCCCCATCACATTTGTCTTAATTGTCTGTCAAATACCATCCATTTAATTAAAAGCTGGAAAATACAAAACTCCGATTACGCACGTTGAAGAAAGCACATTTTGGAAAGTCAAAAAGAGAACACTTTTGGTAAATGAGGATGCATCCTTTGTTGAAATAGACAGGATGCCATTATAAGCAATGAAGCAAATACTAGGCAATTATGACAGGCAGGTTAGAGAAGAATTGTTATCAATGGTGTTCGGTTTTAATTGAGTTTTGGGCGATAAGAAGAGGGAAAAAATGAAGGCTTCATAGTAGACAGCTTCCACGGTAACCAATAATCAGTTCAAACAGAGGGTCGTGAATGGGGAGAACAGAAAAGAAAGAAACATTATAAAAAGACTTAAAATGAATATGATACTGTGAGACACTGATTACGCTCTACCGTATTCAGTACAATGCGATCAGCGAAATTGTGAGAGAGAGACAGAGAGAGATTCTCAATCTATAAAAATATTCATTGCTATGAGATTTCGTCTGAATAGCATACGCATACTGCATACCTTTACGGGATTGTGTTTGTAGAAGATTGGAGAAGCAGGACAAGCAAGATGATATATCTGATCAACTTCAAGAAACAATGGCTCTGTGACATCTGAACAACAGAAAAACAGAATCTTAAGAGATGAATCTAGAGTGAAGTACGATGAACATAATAAAAAAGGTAAAAGGTATTGGGTTCATAAGAAACAAGATGAATGCAGTACTGAAGTTACACTAGCTTGTGATATGCAGCTACATATCCAGACTTGACTGAGGCTTGGATGTATCATGTCTGCACAACGAGCTAATTACCAGGTAGCTTAAGTACTATTATTCTTTAAGTAGAACATTTTTGCAGAAAATTAGAGGTCGAATTGTCTAGCTCTTACAAAGTAGAACATGTCCCGCGTTGCACATACTTTTTCCAATTAGTTTTGTCACTCATTCCACTTCTCTCCAACATTTATTTTTCTTTCAAAAACAGCCTCTTAGATGAAGAAGTATCGGAAAAAGCAAGAAGTTCAACCAAACTCTCAACATGAATTTAGTGCCCTAAAAGAATCAATCATCAATTTAGAGAGTTTAGAACAGTACACAGTCCACCATTTGGAAACCTTTTGGGATTAGACTGGATTGGCATGTTTCATTCCAAACAAAGAAGGATGAGAAAGCACTAATGGTGTTTGATTAGCCCCATCAAATAGGTCATGAAGGAAAGCAAATTGATCAGTAAGCATTTTTCCTCATTTGTACATTCAGTAGCTACATCTTGCAAGATTTTACTCTGATGTTCTCTTTTGAAGCTAACACTCCGAAATGCTTGGCTGTTACTTTCTTATCTCATTTTAAATTGTGACTACACTCTCCTACACAATAGAAGTTTACAGGTGTAAAGTTGTATGTGTTTCTCGTGGTAACATTGTAACTAGTACTAGTGGTGTAAGAGATTATTGGATTAATATTGAGGGCAATAGTCCTATTGGATTAATATTGAGGGGATCAACAATACCACATCGCTCAATGGAGAGAGTATCCAAGTTTTGTGGAATATTATATCCCATGATACTTAATTCTAGCCGCAAAAGTTCCAACCAAACATAGGACATGTAGTCCCCATGGAATTTCAGTTCAATATCATTCTTTAATAAGGAAAGACAAATAGGTCTTCATCAGTACGCTGTAACTTTGGGGGCCCGAAGCGAATCCCCCATACGGGGCCCTTCATATATCATCGGATTTTTTTTTTATAACGCTAACCTTTAAAAGATCACAAAAATTCTAAACAACATAGTATGATTGCAAGACTCATATTTTATGACAAACAAAAGAATTTATGATTCAAAGACTTTTCGAAAAAAATAAGACACTTCAGTCAAATTCAGTTATAGAAAACAATAAAATTGTAAGAGAAGTTCATTTAGAAGCCTGAGAGAATTTACAAGTTAAAAGACAAAGGCATACCATGACGAATAAGTTCAAATCGTGGATGACCAATCCATTGTTTTAGGTTGTCCTTTGAGCCAGTGAAGTAGTTATCGACAACAATCACCTGAGCCAGAGTAAACATGAAAATTTGTTGAACATGAATCTTTTACACGGGAAGCAAATGCATTTGATCTTAGGAAGTGCATGTATATATGTTATAATGTAAAGTAGCAGCTCCCTACTGACGAAAAAGTCCTACCTTTCTAGGGAACATACACATCGTGCAACTTGAGAACCTCTAAATAAAATTAACTCCCATTTGTGTTCTTATGTGTAAAAGAACTCCAAGAGGTGCATACCTCATTCTTTTCATTTTGCATCAGTCTATCAACTAGGTGAGATCCAATGAACCCAGCTCCTCCAGTAATCAAAATTCTCATGTTAGCCTGTAATTAATGTTGGACAAACCAAAGGAAAGAGAATAAGAAGCAAATGGTAAGGATACTTGTACCGATTGCTGACTCTCAAGGGGGCAAAAAGGAAATATCGCTGAAAAACATATTGGTACTGAAAATTCTTCTCTTAACAAAATACAACCCAGTGGAGGTATGTAAAAATAAAATATAAATTGCAGTTAATGTTATAGACTAATGGATCTCTAGATGCAAATCTTGATCGCAACGCTTTATATAAATCCTTCATCCTCAAATTTGCATCAACACTCAATAAATAGTTAGACCACCAAAAGAGAGGTGTTAATGGCTCACCCTGCACAGTGCACACTCAATTTTGGTAGAGATCCAATTTCGATACATAACCAGCATAGGATCTCTCTCTCTCTCATCTGCAAAAACTAATGTTCTCCGGGCCGAATGACACAATTTCAGCACAACTTCCGAGGAACCTTAAATTGGACCATATTTAGGAAATATATAATATCTGAAGCTAATTCATTGATATGTGTCGAAAACAGATGAATTCCATTTTATTGTGAAAACAATTAATCAGGAATCAAAATGTTCAGGCGACCACGAAGCTGCTTAGATCCCAAGATCTGATGATCACCACCTGACCTGAAGAGAGCACCCCCAAAAATGGTTTTCCACATGCAATTGGAAGCGGTCAAGTTGTAATGCATACAGCTAACATAATGCAAAAATGAGGATGGTAACTTTAGTCTGAAATATGATTATTTTTTTTTAAATGTCTGAGATCAGAAGCTAAAAACAATGCAAATCATGATCCCCTCTTGTGATGATCATGATGCAAAATAGGACCCATCATTAGCCTACTTGACAAAGCCAAACAGAACCATCCATATTTTATGTCTCCATAAGCACATCAACCGTGAAAAAAATTAGATTGATTGTACATCGATATACAGTAGAATGAACCATATTAGTCTTAATAGCAATGAATGTTCAGTTACTCTTTCAAGACATAGTTTGGGAAAATGACGGTCAGGACGTGTTTTGATAAGTAATACCCGCCAAGGACAAGCTAAGAACATTTGTTAATGCTGAAAATGTCATTGGCGGGCATTAATTATCAAAACAAGTCATTGCCACGTCTTTACCGCTGTCCGATCATGTGATTTGTTACATGAAAGATTTGCATATACAAGAAGATCGACAAATGATAAAAACAGGATTGCATATTACCTGGAAAAATTTGGCACTTCGCAGAGGAGAAGGGTTTGGTGGGGGTTTTGTTGTTTGCCCATTTGTAGCCATTTCTGATAACCCTTACTTGAAGTTCAAAACCTAATTCACAACAGCATAAAACTCAGAGATCAAACAAGTTACCCCCAATTCAACTCCAACATAAGTTTTGACGAAAATTAAACCACACCCTCCAAATCAAATCTCAAATCAGAAAATCAGTAACCCAATTTCAAAATCACCGGGGAATCCAAAAAACAAACCTTTTGGTAAGAAAACAACAATAAATTAAATTATATTCACCGCCCGTGTAAACATTATTTTCCTCCAAATCAATTAGATTGCTGACAGATTAGATTGCTGTGTCAGCAATCTAATTGATTTGGAGGAAAATAATGTTTACTGGCATATAATTTAATCTCAAACAAAAAATCAGGTTCGAATCACCTGATTCTTTAAAAAAATTAAATTAAATTGCCAATACCGAGATTAGGCTCTGATAGAGACAATTGCAAAGATTGGAACTTTATGCAACTGAATTGCCAGAGAAGAATGAGA
Organism: Rhododendron ferrugineum; assembly: GCA_025642025.1. Taxonomy (NCBI): domain Eukaryota; kingdom Viridiplantae; phylum Streptophyta; class Magnoliopsida; order Ericales; family Ericaceae; genus Rhododendron; species Rhododendron ferrugineum. Next base: position 13,214,932 of record JAOTQK010000018.1, on the reverse strand, counting down.
ACATATTTAAGGGAAACTCAGCTACCAAACAGAGAGAGAGAGAGAGAGAGAGAGAGCGAGCGAGCTTCAAAAGCAAGGAAAGTGGAGGTGGAAACAAAGCTTGAATGGAACGAAACCCGGGACTCTTTACACACCTCAGATCTAACTCATCTAACTCTCTGAAACACGTAGGAGTAGCTCCCAATCCCTTTTCCCCGTACATTCAACTTACTGCTAAGATATGGACAAAAAGTGTTCAATATTGGATAGATAATTACTCCTAATAACAGATTTCGAGCTGACCAAACCCCTTTTCCCCGTACATTCAAATTACTACTACTAACAGATTTCGAGCTGTCACGTTTTCCATATAAAGGAGTTTAAACAGCATAGGACACCTTAATTATTCTAAAACTCCGAAATCCTAAAATATGGTAAAAAAAAGATTGGGTAAGTTACAGTTAACCCCCTCTAACTAACACCCAAGGACACTTAACCCCTCTAACTATAAAATTAGACACTTAACCCTCTCCAACTATTTGAAATCCATTCCCAGCTTACTTTCGTAACGGACAGGATGTATTTACCATTTTACCCTTGATTGATAAATGGTTTGCCCAACACCTAAAACCCGTTTGAGTGCTAAAATCCAAAATCCCTACCCAAATTCAAATTAATGGCTTGCCCTAAATCCCCTCCTAGATCTCATTAAGCCGAAAAATTCACGTTTCACCAGCCCTCCTACTCCACCACATCATCTACACACCAATCAAAACAAACAGATCAGAACCCACAAACAACCACAAAAACCCACGCCCAAGTAAACCCAAAAAGCCCGATACACTTACTCGTCTTCAAGTATGAGACGCCTCTGGACGTCGTCTATCCTTGCATTTCCCTGCATCGACGGCAACGTCACTCATGGTGGTGCTAGAACAAAGGCGACAAACGGGAAGAGAGAGACGAGAAGGTGGTGTGGAGAGCGAGAAAATGAGTAGTGGTAGTTGTTGGAGGAGAGAGGAGCTAAAATCTGGGAAGAGTCAAAGTGGAGCAGAGAGGAGTAGTACTACTAGGGGGATCGATTTTAATAGTAATCGAGGGATTCTCGAGAACGACATTTTTTTCGGCACTGGTTTTCTTGGCCATCAATTGTTGATTTTCATTGTCTTTTCTTTGACAGTTTTTTCTTTTATTGTAAAATATACTATTTGACTTGTAAGAGTATAGTTGAAAATTGGTGAATCCACATCACTGAGGTTGAGACCAGAAAGAGAGAATCGTAGAGATAGATAAAGAAGTTGAGAGAGAAAAATGATGTATCGAAAAGAGAGATGGGAAAGGGGGTGAGAGAAGGAGAAAGGGCAATAACGTCTATATTTTTCAAATAAGTGAGCATGTAACTTGCATGTGTCCATTTCCATCCAAATCTGAACGGAATGCAAACGAAAGTGAGCTGTGAATGGATTTCTTGTAGTTAAAGGGGATAAAGTGTTCAATTTTATAGTTAGGGTGTAAGTGTTTCTAGGTCTTAGTTAGACGGGATTAACTGTAATTTACGAACCCACTTTTCCCATCCAAATGCAATTTCACCTTATCCACTCTCTCTCGAGATTCTCGTTAGACGTCAACATCTTCCTTTGGCATTTCGAATATTCTTGAATGGTAATACGGTCATTTCCCCAATCTTCAAAACCTATATATACGGTGCATTTCCTTCTGGTTTCCCAAATTCCCATTGCTTCACGTCCTTTGGGTTGAACAAGCGCACCACAAACACAAAGACCCCCTTCCCATCTCTTTAAAAAAAGGGACCCCATTTCTGTATCGGAATAGCAAACAAACCTTATGAGGCTTTGACGGAAGGTTTCCTTTCGGTTCAATTTCTTCTTTGTAGGGGTTCGAATTATCGGGATCTAGACCTCGGCACGAATCAGGCTCCTCCCGTCGTAGCTTCGTGCTTCCCCCGCCTAAACTTGCAACAAGTCACTAGGGCCATGGAAGCCCAGTGACCCTCCGACGATCAAGTTAGATCTTAGATCTCAGGAGAAATATATAGGTCTATGGTTATGGTAGAATGACATACCTCTCTCAGGTGAGTATCCCTTTGTATTTATAGACCTAGGTTTGCTTGGCCTCCAAGCCAGCGCGTGGGGAGTACGCTCAGGTAACCTCCTCGGGTGACGTCATATATGACGAAAGAGATAAAATAGTTACGGAGCACATGGCCAAACCTGATCCCAATGATTACGCCTGCTGCATGATCCTCACGGGACCCACCCATCATAACTGCCCCCTCCAGGTGGCACTGGGAAGACCACGCTGTCCGAGGCTCCGAAGAGATAACAGGTCTCTCATAAGAATAGTAGCCTAAGTTTAGTCCCGAAGAGAGAGCGTCTCTTGACTGGGACTCGACCTTCCTTCGAATACCGGTTCACATTTATTGGGCCGGATACCGAATTGGTAACCGAGGCCCCCACATTCTTCTTTCCACATTAAAATTCAAATTCCAAGATTCGAAATTCGTTTCGCACAACTTTAAAAACTAGTACCGATTTTCTTCAACATCGAAGAAAATTGGGTTATAACTGGGTATCGAATTCCTTCAATTTAGGGCATTTTGAGGGGTGGTGGGTTGTTTGTGGGTTGATGGATTGTAGGGTGTGTAGGGGGACCGGAGAATCGTGGCCGAGGATGGGCGGAGGGAAGCAGTACGTCGGTGGTGGGTTTAGCCATGAGAGCGAGCATGACTTGGGGGCCATGGTGAGTGATTTCTTGGAGAATGGAAGCGGTGGGCCCGACTCCAGGTATAGCAGCGACAGCGATTCTGGCCTCTGCGATCTTGTCCACCTTGCCGACACCATTTCTGTTAGTCCCCTCCTTAGTTTGTATACACATTGTTTTATGGCATTTATGGGAGCTTTTAAATTTGTTCGTTTAATTGTGGTTATTTTTTTTGGTGAGTTGCTAATCTTAGATGTTAGATTGTACTTTAGATCGCTAATCTTAGCCACTCAAGTTTGATTGATATATTCTAGATGCTATTCCATCTATGCCAAATGGCTCTAGGTCGGAAGTTTGGAACTCTTCAAGTATTCTAACATGGTATCAGTCTTGGGTGACCCTCACCCCACGTGGGTCTCCCCAATTTGAACCTCCACGTGCATCCACGTGCATCTGGGCTACACGTGATGGAAAGTGTTACACTGTATCCCACATCGCTCATCAAGCCACCCCAATGCTACTCCACCTATTGTCAATTGATTTTAGGTTGGAACCCTCCAAGAAAATCTAACATTAGAAATTTATTACCCATACTGTCCCATTTCCATAGTGTATAAACTCCCTTTGGGAAGCAAGAAACCGTCCCAACGATCGTGTTCTCTTCCTCGATACTGCCAAATGTGAGTGGAAGTCTATTTTTCGCATCCCATGCAACAGCTATTAGCAACTTGCTTGCGTATCTTCCAATGAGAAACATCCCGTCTATGCTGATTGCTGGTCTGCAATGTTTGAATCCTTCAAGGCCAATTAATTGCAGGAGCAAAAACCCATAGGACTTTGTGAAATATCACCTCCGGTCCATAATCACATGGAAAATCTTTCCATGAAATCGGAGAACCTGGATTAGTGTCTTGTGTCGCACCCATCCACTTGGGCTCCCAACACAGCCGCAATTGCCTTAGTTTTTGTAGCCCAAACTTAGGATAATAAGGCTTTGTAATGATGGGACTGTTTGCTAAGATGACTCTTTAGTAGAAGGATCTTTATTGACGGATCTACCTTTATTTAATCCCTCAAATAGTGCTCCATCAGCTTCGCTTCCAACAATGGATGATCCTGTGTAAAAGCAATAGACAAAAATTTCTGTCATGATAGCAAATCAACTTAATGGATTGCAATTGAAAGAAAAAAATACTCATCTTGGTAATCTAGTCTATATTTTATTTTTATTTTTACTTGGATAAGTTTAACCGTTTGAAGTTCATTTTTGTAAATATATATAAGATTCTTAGCATAAATATAAAACCAAGGCGAGGAATAAAAAAAACTAATATTCCCAAAACAATTGTGATTGTAATTATATTCATATATATTTGAAATTCTATTTTTTCTGTATTCATATTGATATCGAATAAGAAAAGGAAAAAAGGAGTTTTTACCCATGCATATAAAAATTTTGTTACTGGGGAGAAATTTATATAAATCTAGGCTAGTGTTTTGAATATGCAATTACTAATTTTTGTTCAAAATTGCGTTTTCAACTTGCACGTTTGTTGTTGACCATAATCGCATTATGAATTTCTTCTTCCACATTGGACGCACAAATGTCCACGTGGACTTGAAGAACTCGCCTTTTTAGAAGGCAAGATGTAAAATCGCATGTTCAGAATGCGATTTGCTTATTTCATATATGGTTTGAAAATTGCAAATTTTATAAATAGTTAATATTTTTACATTATTTTGATTCAAAACCCCTGCTTTTATGGGTTTCTTTGGAGATAAATTTATCGGTTTACCTTGGAGAGAAATATATAGGCCTGTATGGTTTCGCCATTTGAAAACTGCTTACAGTTCTCTTTATCTGTGATGTGGAAAAAGATTTGGAAATGTACTATCTGCCGGAAACCAGTTGTCTAACTGAAATGAACTCCCTGCAATACAAGTTACAGGGCTAAAGAGGGAAAAAAGGTAAATATTTTCAGTCATGTATAAGCTTCGCAAAGAAGTCTGTGTTATATGGGAACTTGAGTGGTCATGTCTCATTTTGTGTAGCTTTGTAGAGAAAATCCAGAATTGGAACTAAGTTTAACGTGGTAATTTTGTGAGTCTTTCTAAACCTTGTCACTTTGATTAATTTAAGCGTGGTTGCAGAAGTAGGGATCTAGTTAATGGTCGTTGGATGTAGAAGAATAGTGGTTATTCTTCTTTTATTGTTCACATCTGAAACTTGTTTATCTGGCCACGCTTTACGCTATTTCTACAACTGAACAACTTGGTCATCTACTAATTCGGGACTCTAAGGTTCCAAGGTTCTGAAATCTTGCTATGGATAATTGCTAAACAACATAAACCCGATAATAGGACACTTCCAACATTTTGGAATTTGATTTACATTGCAAAGTTATTTCCTTGAACGGTCGAACCATAGGGATGAGAATGCTTTTGCCACTTTCTTTTGCAGGGTTGTTCATTTGTTTGATGTTTCAAGTTTCAACCTGTTTAAAGAATAACCAAATTCACTGAAGAAATTGGGGTGGAGGTATGACGCCTCCAGATGCAACTTTGTAAATCTTTTGGCTCGCAGGATTATATCAACTCTGGACAATGCTATTCTGGAAATAGAATAAAAAAAATCTGCAACATTATATTCGAAAGAGAGATAAGAGATATGTTTGCAAAGATTCTTGAGTCTCTGAGTTAATTTACTATGGTGGATGAAGAAGAGTGTATTCTACGTATTTGACTTTGATAAAGCCTTCTTTTTTCTAGTTTGCCAAAGCAAGCGTCATTTGTCCAAATGGCCTACATTTTACCAAATGGGTATAGTTGGTGATAGAAACAGAGTAATGATGTCATACTTCTATGTCTGCTTACAGATTAAGTTATTTTTCTTTGTTCTGTTTTGGTAATAATTAGATGTGGAGTTTAACATTCTGCGTTGGGAATTCATCAATATCTCCGTTTTCGTTGGGAATTCATCAATATCTCCGTTTTGTTAAGTGAAGTCGTTACATTGTTTACCAGTGAAGTTTTAGCCCTTAATTTGAAGAGAAACTCGTTATATTTTCTCCTCATGGTGCTCACAATAGGTGATTATTTGATTTTTTGCAGTATTACAAGCTGTCTGCAGATCAGTATGAGAGCGACTTGCTATCGGTGGTCAATTCTCTCTTGCGGTCTATCAATGACACGGATCTGCACCTCGTCATGTCTGGTCCATGTAATGCAAGCTGCATCAGGTTTTCTCTGGTGAAGCTTCTGAGGATTTCTGGTTATGATGCTGCTGTTTGTTCATCTAAGTGGCAGGGTGGTGGGAAAGTCCCTGGAGGTACACCTGAATTCAATCAGATTACGTTCTTATATTTTCTTCAGCAGGCTTTTCTAAGATTTCCAAATTAACCCATCACCGAGAGAAATACATTAAAAAATTACATTTAATTAGGTGATAATTTCTTAGACAGTGAAAACATAGCGACTCCATATCAGTCTAGTATCAAAATTGGTGCATGTAGCAAAGAGAAAACATGTTTCCATCTTTGAACACTTTCTCACATAATTTTTTTATCTGCACTTCTTCTGGAAGAGCTTCCAATTTTATGGCATGATAGAAGAGCTTCCAATTTTATGGCATGATAAAGCAACTGTTTGCATC
>JAOTQK010000018.1:13187375-13197393 GCA_025642025.1 Rhododendron ferrugineum | reverse complement strand
GGGAATTTAAAAGGGAATTTTAAAAGCAATCCAAGTAATTAAAATAAAATTCAAATATTTAACGAAATTTTTATTTATCGAAAATCAGGGTTGTTACAAAATGATTCAATAAGCAAAACATGTCGTGTCACTAAAAAAAAGCATCGATTTCAAATGAACTTTAATTAATCGAGCCGAATACAAGTCAATCTTTAAGTAATTTGAAATTTTAAAAGTACATCATAAGCTGAATGAGTCGAATTATATCTTGTTTGAACTTAATTAGTAAGGCCCAACTTAGGGTGTGGTTGGAACTTGGGGAAAGAAATGGAAAGGAAGGAAAAGTTTTAAAAATTTCTCTTTCACTATTTGATTTCTAAAGTAAGACTATTTAATTTTCTCTCCGATTTCTTATTAATTTTTCCTCTAATTTTCTTTTTTTATTATTTTCACTTTCTTTCCCCCAAGTTTAAAATAGAGCCTTTAGATACGTCGGATTTATTAATAGCTTTTGTTTGTGATGTGTGAGTGCAGGTTATGGTGTGTGTAAATATCCGACCGCTGGAAGTTGAGCAGATGCATGTATGCTGGCAGTAGGAAAAAAACGTACGAAAGATTTCATCGGAGTGGGAATTAATTTACTAATTTACTCCATTCGTTGTAAAGTTTTTTTTTGGTTTTTTGAACCCGGAAGTCCTTGAAATTAAGGTCCATTAACACACATTAATGTACTTCCACTATCCATGATCGTTGTAAATTAAGGTTAATGCTAACCATTTTAAATTTCCATATGCTGTTCAGTTCAGGATCAAAGACGAGTCTTCCAATTAATTAGGCCACTAAATCTCTGTCGGATAAGAATCATAAACAGGGTATATATGGATCCTCCACACTCCATGAAAATGATTTGGTCAGTCTATAGTTTTTTGAAAAATACTGTATAATTTAATGCCAGAGAAATTTTCCCTCTTCCCTCTTAGGTTTATTTATTTTTTGAAAATTATTTATGACTTTTTTGGTTTTGTGGTTTATTGTTTTTGGATTTTTGAGCTTTTTCTTGGATATTTTAAAAAATAATTGAGTAAAAAATTTACTTTTTTGATTTGTATCGTCAAGACAAACTAATAAACCACAAAAGTTTAACGTAAGAGTCCGATTGGATGTAGCCATAGCTGCCCTCCATAACTTATCCGCTTGGATAAGGAGCTAATTCGATAGTTTTGGCTTCCTTTGGCTACCATTTCTTCCCCCTCCATATTTCTCTCCTCTTATCCGGCTTAGGGGGATTATTTATGGATGGGGTTTGAGGCAGGGACGAATCCATCGGGGGCACATGCCTCCACTCGAAATTAAAATATTTTTTAAAAATATTTATGTATAAATTAGCATAATTATGAAAGTGTGCTAATACATAAACATACACACTTGTATATATCCCAAAAATACACATAAAGAATTAGTTTTATGCCTGAATTTCATCATATGATGCATTTATACTTGTTACTTTACGAGTTGTTTGTCTATTTAGAGCTATTCTTTCTTGATTTTCTTTATTTTTAACCGTCTGGGAGAAATATTTTAAAATAAAGGCATTAACAAAACTAGATCGATCATTTTAAAATTTGTTGGTATTCAATTAAAGCATACTTAAAAAATTTTGTCTGAGATTTTGTGCTTATTTTTATCTAATTAAATTAAAGTACGCATTATAAACTTTTCTAATTAATAATGCATACTTTAATTTTGTACGATCTCACTATGGTTGATTAAAAAAAAGAACTTTCGTCATTATGATTAACAAGTGCCCTACTAGAATATATTTCTGGATCCATCCTGGTTTAAGATGGGCATATTTGTGGAGGGCTAATCCGGCTGGTTTTTGACCAAAACACCCTTCCTCGTCCCCCCTCCCCTACCCCCAACTGATCAACACAATCACAGTCCACAAGAGAGAGAGAGAGAGAAATCGGAGAAGAGCAAATGAGTTTTGACAGCAAATGGGTTTTGAAATCGGAGAAGTCCAGTGAGAGGAGGATGAGGACAATTGGAATTTTTTTAGGAGAAAATTAGATTTGTGTGGTTTGGTAATTTCCTGTGGAAGGCCATGTGAAATTAGATTTATGTGATTTTTTTTAGGGTAAATTATAGTTAACCCCCTCAATTATGTCTCGGAGACACTTTACCCCCTCAAACTTTTATTTTTGACACTTAACCACCTCAAACTAATGGAAATGTAACTTCCGTTTGCATACAGTTAGAAATTGGATGGAAAATGTCACATGTAACAAAATGAGACGTTTTTGCCCTTTTTCTTCTCTACATTTTTTTTCGGGAACTGCCCCTCTTCATCTTCTTCATCTCTGTTGCCAGCCCCATGGCTCAATCTCGATTTCAATCTGGATCTCGGCTAGATCGTTACAAACCTACTAGTGGTCAACTACCCAATCCATGTACTTCCCCACTGCCTTTTATTGGTCCAAGTCCAACTGCTCAAATTTTCCTATTCTATTTTACAGTGCAAACCCTAGACAACAACAACGTAATACACAGAGACAGAGTATTGGTTACACTCCTCCTATCACTCCCAAACACTAGACTTCCTGCTGGCTTTTCCCTAAAAAGTTGAAAACTCCCAAGAATAATTAACCAAACCAAAACCGAAAACAAAAACAAAGAAAAAATCATAGCCAACACAAACCCCCCTTCAATCACCTGTATCGATCCCCAATCTCACTTCGCACCGACCAATTGCCAAACCTTACCAAACCAATGGATGGCGTGTACTGCTCGGACAACATGCGCGCGACGGAGGCGGTGTTCGACCACTCGATTGACCAGACCTCCGAGTGGCGTACCTTCACCAACGAGTCGGGCGACAACGACCCAGTCCGTGTCGACGGGCCCAACAACCCTTTCCATCGACAAGGGCAGAATCTTGATCGTCGATCAATTCTCCATCCGAGCAACGTAACCTCTACTTGATGATACTTTCTTCTTCTTCTTTTTTGGTTGGAAGTTTTCTGTGTGATTGAACTCGAGAGGGTAGAGAAAGAGGCGGTGGTGGAGGGGGAGTAGAGGTGAGAAGGGAGTATGGGGACGGGGTTGCGCTGCGGCGAGGTTTTGGATGGGCCGATGGGTTTTGGTTGGATTTGCAGAAGCAAGTTTTTTAGTGAGAGAGAATAAAATGGGTTTTGGCAAACAATGAGATTTGATTCTTTCAATGGAGGGCCAAAACAGTAACTTACCTCCTCTCCATTACGGAAGTTAGCCAATTCTGCATTTCCATTAGTTTGAGGTGGTTAGGTGCCAAAAATAAAAGTTTGAGGGGGTTAACTATAATTTACCCTTTTTTAGAAGTAGGGATGTTCTGTGGGGGTAAAAAAGTCATTTCAAAGTTTTTTAGGACTATATCATCCACCCAACTTTATCCTTTCTCATCCAAATCGATCAACTATTTTTTTTATCCATAATCCATAAAAGTCACATCAATACCCTCTATTATCTTATCCACCCTTAATATTTAATCCACCAGAAACTTATCCCTCATCCAATCGGACCCTAAAATTAACAAATGCGGTGGAATACATATTAATAGTACTTTTTGGGCTAAAAATGGTTATTTCTCAAAATATTTGGGTAAAAGTAAAAAAAAATTTACTTTTCCGATTCCTCTCGTCGAGACGAATCAATAAAACCAATCAATAACCCAAAACAATTTGGCGCAAAACTAACTGTGTGGCCCATGATCTCGGATCGAGGGGTTTCTTAGTCTTCTCGCCCTATCCAGCACAATGAACGCACGACTAAGACCTGGCCGGGGTTGCCCGACAAGGCCCTCCGGCGAGACGATGAGAAAGTGCAAGGATCAAGCAAGAGTCTAGGGTTTCTAGTGTGTGGAAGTCCGTACCTTTTAGGGTTGCCATCTTCTGATATTTATAAAACCCCATTGACTTGCTCTCCAAGTACATGCATGTGCCTGGCACGAGCCGGGTGTCGTCATTGCAACGTCACCGAATAGATCCGGTACCCGTTTTGTCCTGAGCTAGCACCCCCCATGTGCGCTCATCATTATCCTTTGGCGTAACCGCGAGAGAGCACGTGACTTGGCGGGTGGCCGAGCCCCACATGTGGCCGAACCTAGTGGCGACCCTTGGGGAGGATTCTATCGACGGAGTGGCCTTCACAAGGGTGGCCGACCCTGAAGAGTTTCCTCAAAGGTGGCCGAACTCGGGAGATGTTTCATCAGTTGGCCGATAGTCAATCTCAACGTCGGCCGCTCCAGAACCTCAGTCGTAGCCGAACTTGGAGTTACGTTCGGCTATCACTCTTGATTGCGACCTCAGTCCCAACCCACTTGTCAGTGGGCTCGGACCGATTGGTCCGGTCTGCTACAATAGCCCCTCAATCTCTGCCGACGCCGAGCGTGTGGTAGGGATTGATACTGAGCTTGACCAAATCCCACCGATGGCCGAACGTGAACCATTAATGAGGGTTGGCCGAGCCTCGTTCATCTTTATCCTTGAAGCAACTGCAACCGTCAGAGCTGAGTACCAGTGAGAGGATGCCAAATGTCACTTCTTGCTTTGGCACGGTGGATGAAAGGACAGTTGGCATGCGTAGGGCTCTGCACGGCCGCCCTTTCTGTGCCACGTGTCACGTTCTGACTGGCCATTGGTTCGGCGGTGTAATGATGGGCGGGAAATTCGAATCCCAAATCCTCCCCTATATAAAGGGAGACGAGAGGAGAGAGATAGGTTACAAACTCTCTCTCTCTCTAGACCTCCATTGCCAGAGCTGCTCTCGCCGCCCGTTCGTCTTCCAATCTCGATTTCACGCTCGATTCATCACCAGATTGCCAAGAAACCTTCAGGTATGCTTCGATTCTCACCCCTCTTTCTGTTTTTGTAGTTTTACGCCTTTTTGAACCGTTCTCCTATGGTTTTTTAGGGGTTTCTTGTTCTATATGAATAGTGCAAGACTGGGGATGGACAGTCTGTTCATCTTCGTCTTCAACCTGTTCTTCCAAGCCCAAGTTTTGAAACTGGTGGGTTTGGCCGACGTTGGGGCAGGTCGAGCCCCATGACTCGAGTCTTGGCATTTCCCAAATTTGAGTCTAAAGTGAAATAGGGGTGGGCCAGTAGGGTAGCCAAACGTATAGAGACTCGTTTTCTCGGCTGACGACGAGGTTCCTCATTATTTTCTCTTTGTTTTGTTAGGTCTGGCTCACCCAGTTATTGTCATCTCTTCCGACTCTGAAAGCTCGGGGGACAACTCCAGAGACTCGATTATCCGAGGGTATTTGGAGAGACGCAGAAGCCGACGCCAGGCCTCCTTAATTGCTTCGAACATGTCGGACTCCGATGATTCGAACGCTGAACGTGACTACGAGTACGACGGCAAGTTCATTACCGAGCCCGAGATATCCTTCACACCTTCTACCCACTCCGATGACGAGCATCAATTGGGACCTGAGGCCGAATCTAGGTTTCGTTCTCAAGCCGAAGCTGGTGCTTCCGCACAATCGGGGCACAGTGAAGTCCCATTCGAGGATAGGGAGGTCGCCGATCTGTACGAGAGGGGCCAAGTTTGTCCTCACGCCCACTATTTTAGTGGGAATCCCAGTGAGTATGAGAATTTTTGCCGAGAGTACAACATCCCTGACGATGTTGTTATTAGTCAGGTGGCCAGTAACCGTATAAGGGATAAGAGAGAGCATCATCCCGAGCACATAACGGTTCCCCTCATGGCCATCTGCGAGGCCGGGCTCCGGTTCCCTCTTCACCCATTTTTGAGGGAGTTGCTTGCTTGGTTTGGCTTGGTACCTTACTTCGCCATCAACAGCTATAGGATAGTAATGGTTGTGATTAAGTTGAAGGAACTCCATAACCTTGAGTTCATGGTCGCCGACCTCTTCCATACGTACCTGATGTCCAGGCACGGCAAGACTGGGCGTAGATACCTATCGACGCGTAGTAACAAGGAGCCGTTGATAGATGGGCTGCCCGATACTGACAAATGGGCTAACTTTTATGTCGAAGTAAGTGGTAACTTTGAGTTCGGTGACCAGACAACGCGCTTACACCACGTGCCGAAGATAAAAGGCTTCCGAGGTTGTTCAATTTTCCTTCATTTTGTCGAGCCTAGCTTGTTCCTTGTTCATGAGTTCCCTGTATTGATTAGTTAACACCTTTTGCAGATCACCGAGCAATTAGCAAGAGAGAACAATCGCTTGCCGTTGAGAAGAATGTTGATATACTGAAGGCCTAGATTTGCCGTGACGCACCGACCATGTTGGGTTACATTCCCTCGTATAAGGGGAAGTTGAGGAGAAGGGAAAAAGGTGGGTCGAGCAAAGCTGTTGGTGATGAGGGGGCCGGTGGTCAACAGGGGAAGCAGCCGAAGCCGAGCAAAAAAGTGAAGGAGCTGAGGGTGAAGTTCCCCATGTTCAAAAAGATAGCCGACTTTTGATTCCAGGAGAGTCGGCCAGCTGTCATTCCAGGTATCAACACACCTCTCCAAACCCTCGTACCTGATTTAGAAAAAAAAATGGGAAGAAGGAACGTGGTCCGAGTGAACATCAAGGATGGCGCTGCGGCTCGGCAGAAGGAGGCTGATGTGACCGGGCCTGCTGAGAAGAGGCAAAAGGTCACTCATGATTTCTTTCCGGCCAGGCCGTCGACGCCGATCCCAAAGGGGAAAGATCAAACCGAGTCGTCAAACGCTGATGGCTCGAAGACTGCGGAGAAGTCTGGGGGTTCGGCCGACCGAGCGATAGTGCAGGAGTTTGCACCCTCGTTCGCAATGTCCGAGGGCAAGCTGATGTCTATCAACGACAGCGTTAAGCTGGAGCCCGGGTTGGCCCCTACCATGCTTCAAGGCTTGGCGTTGCCGAACGACATGAAGATGGTTCCGGAAGACCTCCAGCCGAGCCTGGTTCATGCTAGTGCTTATCTTGTTCAGGTATTGTCTGAGCCTTAACTTTTCCCAACATTTTTTTTAATTTTGAGAATGTTTCCGAGCTTATGTTCCTTCTGTTACGTAGGCTGGTCAAGCAATCCTCCGCGCGTCTAACAAAGCCGAGCTTGTTGTGGTCGAACGAGCTCGCTTTTATGAGGATTTGAAGGCCGAGCGCGAAAAAGTGAGGAGTTACAAGGGCAGCCTGAAGATGGCGAATGTCACGCCCTCGATTTTTAACATAAACAAATAAACCATTTTCCATAAAAGATCCTCGCATAAGGTAAATAGTACCCTAAAAGGAGTTCCCACCCGTTTAATTTACAAATGAAGTCCCCAAGTTTCCAAATCACCAGCATTAGCACACCGGCCCAAATTAAATTAATTACAAGTGCAAAGTATTTAAGGTATTACAATCTTATGTTAAAAGATCAAACAATGTAAAATTTAGTTACAATAGCATCTCTATCCAAAAAGTAGACTATTACAAAGATGGATGAGTAACTAAGTCATGTTAACTTCCAAAAATCTTCGTTTCCAAATACACCATGTCATGCAACCTATTGCCCTGCGTTCGATCCTGAAAAGAAGAATTTTGCTGAGCTACACTAGCCCAGTAGTGATATGATAAGCATGACAAAGGCGAATCAAATTAAATGACTAATCTAAATAATGCACATCAACATCCTTTTGCGAAAGTCATATCAATTCCCAATCACAAACCCATTCGTACACAAACACGCACACACACACTTCTTCCAACAAATTTCCACCCTTTGCGAGATTGTGTTACCACCCCTTGCGTCACAATAGACTCCACTCCTTGCGAACCGTGTGTTTCCACCCCTTGCGTCACACTAAATCCCCCATTCACTTCACAACAACAACATCCACACTAACGTCACAATTGATACCAATGCCATAATCTCATTTCACACACACCGACATTATCTACTACGACACATATAGCTCATGGGCCATAGCACTCGTTACCACAATACCACTATCAAAGAATAAGCAATACTCAAGCCATATAACATGCTATTCGACCACATATGGCATATAAACTCCTAAATCACACATAATCACCACAAAACATGTAGAAGAGGAGAGAAATCCCTACGTAGATGGGTTTTGAGCAAAACCCTAAGTCTACCAAGAGCAATAAGCTTGAATCCGTCAAACAATGGTTTTCTGCTACTGTTCTGTCTTGCTATTCTACATTGGTATTCTTCTGCTTTGTAGTACATGCCTAACCAACAGGGGATGTCGTTGGGATCTCCCTTCGCAGAGGGGGACGTCCTCTGCATGATGTATAGTTGTTGGTGTTCTGCTAGAGCCTTGTTTTGTCACAAGATATGGTGTTTTGTTCTGCTACTGCTGCTGTTCTGCAATGCTACTTCTGCTGTTGCTGTTTACTCCTCTAATGGCAGCGGTTAGCTGCTGCTGCTGTGTGCAGTCCGGATGCTACTACTATTTAACGGCAGCAATTAGCTGATGTTCTTCTACTGCTGCCTGTGCTGCTGATCATCTCCAGCAGATTGAGGGGAGCTGCTACTGTAGCTGATGGTAATTAATGGAAGTAACTGCTGCCAACAAATCTGTTTTTTGTATTCCACCTTTGCGGGGTGCAACCATTCCACTGCTCTCATGGAAGATCAAGCTGCTTGCCAAGTTGATTTATACTTTGTTGTATTTCAGTAGTATGTTAAATGCATACTCTTTGTACTTTTGTCATGCACGATCCTTTTGCCATCTGTTTTGTTTCCCTCTATTAGATGGATGGGAAACAGATGTCCCTCTAGTCCTTTGTAGCCGTTTGGCGTAGGCTTTCACTGTTTTTTCATTTTCTTTTCTTTCCCTCTTGGGGTATGCCCCTTGTAGGCTGTATATTCGTTTAGCCTCTTTTTATTTTCAAGCTGATTTACCAAAAAACAAAAAAAGAAGCATGAATCCTTCAAAGATAAGCTTCACCCAAGCTAGAATACAAGATCTAGCCCAAGAACATGAATAACAAGCAAGGATCAACAAATAATCGAGATGAGAGAGAGAGAAAACGTGATAGAACTTCAAAGAGTGAGAACAAGAACTCACCCTTGATTCACCAAATGCAAGAATCTTGTGATTTTGAGGAAGAAAACCCTTGGATCTTGGAGATTTGAGGTTGAAATCAAAGGTTTTGGGTGAGATTGGAGTGGGGTGGGTGAGAGAGGGTTTTGAGATCTGATTTCGTGGCCTTTGGGTGTGGAAAATGACAAAAATGGGTATTTATAGTTGTCCAAAAAGCGTGCTGAAAATTGCAGAAAAACGCAGCAGGTACCGGTACTAGGCGACTCCCACTACCAGTACTGGAGCCTTCAAAATGTCAATTTTATCAATGCCTGGACAGCGGGTACCGGTACTGGTGCCCAGTACCGGTACTTACTAGGCAGAAAAGTGAAAATTTTCAACGGACTCCGGAACGAACCCAACTAGATACCAACACCTCCAATCAACATTACAACATCAAAACTTACATTTTACTATTCTCCGAGAGTCCGATACGCAACCGAATACGTATATCCGTACACCCCCACAAACATACACACAACTTTAATAATAAACGATTCTTTTACGCATTAAACAATTTTTTTGAAATTTTAACAAATCACGGGTCTCTACATTCTATCCTCCTTAAAGAAATTTCGTCCCGAAATTTTCGATGCAAATCAAACAAACTCGTGCATCAAATCAACATACTCATACCACAACACATGTCATGAAACAATCAAGCTATCAATTATAAAACCGAAATTCGAAACTCACATTGATTCAATTTGACAATAGATGCGGATACTTATCTCTAACTTCGTCTTCCCTTTCCCATGTCGATTCTTCATTTCCGAGATTATTCCTTAGAACTCGCACTAACGGAATGGTCTTACCCCTCAACACTCAGTCACGCGTGCCTAGGATGCATATCGGTTTCCCCTAAAAAACTACGCCAACCCCTAATCATTCTTATCACCTCCTCAAATCTCAACATCTGTACAAGAATCCTAGTCCCCACACACCAACATGACAGTCAGACCGCAACTTGACAAAT
>JAOTQK010000018.1:13037668-13053986 GCA_025642025.1 Rhododendron ferrugineum | reverse complement strand
CCGGGTGGCGACTCTTCAAACTTTTTCAACTCGATTCAAAAAGGCAACGGTTTTTCGGGCGCGAGGCCCCGATTCCGCCCTCGGGGCTGTGGTAGCCCACAGACATATGCAACTAGGGCATAGTCTTCACAGATGAAGATTTAGGGGAAATCCAGTTACCTCATAATGATACTTTGTTCATTACCCTACGAATTGGGGAGTATGATATCAAGAGAATCTTGGTGGACTCGGGGAGTTGCACAGAGGTACTGTACTACGACGCATTTAAAAAATTGGGATTGGCTCAGAAAGACCTGGTGCAATCAACAACACCTTTAGTTGGGTTCGGTGCTGGAGCAGTATGGCCCCTTGGGAAAGTTACACTGCCTATTCGGGCAGGATCAGTTGTGTTACGAACTGATTTTTTGGTTGTAGATGTACCGTCCTTCTATAATGCGATTATAGGAAAGACATGGTTGCACAAGATGAGGGCAGTCTCCTCTACCTATCACCAGATGGTAAAATTCCCAGAATCCAATGGGGCTGAAAAGATCAAAGGTAATCAGAAGATAGCACAACAGTGCTTGATCTCCATTATCAAGAAAGTCCCAAAAGCCCATCATGTTCATACAGTTGAGGTTCCCAATCAATCAACTATCGAGAATGCTGGAGGGGACCCAGCCGAGAAGGTCGTGGAAGGCTTAAAGAAAGTACAGATCAATGAGACTGATCCTGAGAGGTATTTTCTAATTGGGGAGTCACTTCCAGTGGAAGAAGAGGTCGAATTGGTGCAATTCTTGAAAGAACATGTTAATGTGTTTGCATGGGTACCAAAGGAGATGCCCGGAGTAGACACAGACGTAATCTGCCACCATCTAAATGTGGATCCACAGCACAAACCCGTGATACAGAAGAAAAGAAGAGCAGCCGTATAGCATGTAGACGTTATTATCGAAGAAGTGGACCGGTTATTGGAAGCCAAAGCAATACGAGAAGTTTACTATCCGGAATGACTGTCCAATATTGTAGTTGTGAAAAAGAAGAATGGAAAGTGGCGTGTTTGTGTGGATTTCAAAGACTTAAATAATGTGTGTCCCAAGGACAGCTTCCCTCTCCCAAGGATAGACCAGTTGGTCGATGCAAATGCTGGATATGAATAGATGAGTTTCCTTGACGCATATCGAAGATATCATCAAATTACCATGTTTGGGCCTAATGAGGAGAAGACTTCCTTCATTACACCAGAAGAACTGTACTGCTATAGTGTCATGCCCTTTGGGTTGAGCAATACAGGTGCAACGTACCAGAGGCTTGCAACAATTATGTTCAGAAAGCTGCTGGGCAAAACCATGGTGGTATACATAGACGATATGGTGGTGAAGAGTAGAAACAAACAAGGACACATAGCGGGGTTGAAAAGAGGCCTTCGAAATCCTGAGGAAGTACAAACAAAACTCAACACCTCGAAGTGTGCGTTTGGAGTTAGTTCTGGAAAGTTCTTGGGACACCTTGTGACCGTAAGAGGGATCGAGGCCAATCCTGATCAAATAATGGCCTTGCAGAGGTTGCAGAGTCCAAGGATTACCAAAGAAGTCCAAAGATTAATTGGAATGGCCGCGGCCCTCAATAGATTCATCAGTAGGTCGAGCGACAAGTGTAGGCCTTTCTTCCAGTTGCTAAGGAAGAGGGACAGATATGAATGGGGAGCAGAGTGCGAGCAGGCCTTCCAAGACCTGAAGAAGTATTTGGCAGAAGCTCCACTCTTGTCAACAAAAAGTACTTACTTATCAATCCAGATTTTGGATCTCTGGAGGTGTATGGTGAGGAACCTTTGTGTTGACCTCAGTGTTGGTTCCATCTCCAGTAGCATTTCCTTCTAGGTTGATAGGCTCATTGCTTGTCTCCCGAACAGGTGAACGATCCGCAATGGCCTCAAGCGATTCCGTGGGCGTGTTCTCATTCCCATCAGCAAACTCGTCAATTTGTTGCTTGACATCGTCCATTTGATGTTCCACGGGATCGTGGGAGGCCGGAGCACGACTGCTCAGAAGGTCATTCTCAACCCACATGGGGGAGTCATCTGCAATTCCAGCCTTTGTTAAGCACGTTTCCTAGCAGGCGGCCCAAATCTGATCCTGGATGGCGGGCATCTGTTCGACATAGTTGGTCGTTGCTGCATCAAAGCCCTTCTGATATCCGTCGTCATAAGCGGCCTTCTTGGCGCTGTCCTCTGCTGCCTCCAACTTTACCTTCATTGCATCCACATCCAACTTGGCCTTGTCTCTTTATCTCTCCAGCCTGGTGATTGTCTGTAGCTACCTGGTATTGTCCCTTAGGAGTCTGTTCTGCTCGGGCTCTATCTCCTGCAGCTTTTGACCGAGCACTACCATCTTCTGAATAACTTGCGATATGCCAAGTATTATGGACACAGATGAGATCCAATATAATACAGGAAGAGTCATAATATGACTAAGGATATGTGGTAATGTTACCTTGATTCCACTGACGAGAGCAGTGGATACTACCCGATCTGGAGGAGATGCAGACTCCTTCAGCATATCCACAGGTAGCAGTAGCCCTTGAGCAAGTGCAAGTGCCATTTTCAAGGAACTGGCACTATCCCCGACGTGAACGGGCCGGTCTCCCCTTATGAGTTGGGGAGCCCATGTTTGAGGTAGCACTTGGGTGATTGGCGATTGGGGCTGTTCAGGTTGCGCGGCGGAATTGATTGGGTCCTCTGTCCTAGGATGTTTGTCTCGGTGGGCGTCACCGGCCTCGAGAATGGTGTCGGACCCCCGAGGAGACAATGTGGATCGGGTGGAGCCCCCCATGTTGCAACGGGATGGCAGAGGGGCATGAACAGTAGACGGGACCCTACCAGAGGTACCGCATCCCCGTGCAGACACTGTGAGGAGAGAACTAAGATCCATGGGTTGACGAGACATCGTACCTGAATCAGGTGGAGACGGAGAATACCCAGATGATGAGGACTGGCTGGTATCTCGATTGGGAGCTGGCTGTTCGATTTGTCATTGGGAGGATCTCCTGAGGATCACACGGGGTAGTGGGACGCCTTCAAAAATTGGTACCTCACCTGGTTGCCCGACAATAGTCACTCCAGCACTGGACCTCAGATTCCTTTATTGGGGAGCAAAAGAGGTTGAGGCAGCGCTGGTGCTAAGGTTGCTGAGTCTTCTGTCGATGAAGCCCTTGTAAGCAGGATTATACCCCAATAGAACGTTCGCGTTACGTCCCCGACCAACTGTCGCAGTGCCAGGCTCTCCAGAGTATTTCAGGACCCTATTGATGTCCATTGTTCGGACGTAGCTGGGTTCCCTTCTTGGCCGCTTGTTCGCGTTGGTTGTTGCAGACAAAAGCACAGCAAGGATTAGAGAGATGTGGAAAGTGCAGGAAAGTAGAAAATAGCATAAGTAAGAAGCAAATAAAGAGCATGTGTGGGTAGCCCCATATGTGAAGGCAATGGAAGCCCACCACTTGGTCGTCTTCCCCCAATGGCTCGAAGCCTCCAGTGACGTAGAGGAAATCAATTTCATGATCACGAGTAGAGTCTGGCAGGTTTAGCACGAAACGCTTTTCTGCCTTCCTAACCTTGAAATAATAGGTATTGTACTCGGGGGTTTAGCACGATGCTTTACCACCATTGAATATCCCAGATTCCTAATTGAGTTCCTAGAATCCTATTCAGAGCCACTACTCCCATTACTAACCTAAAGAAGTTGGTAGAAACTTGCATGGGCGTGAGTTGGTACCAGTTCAGGACTATGTCGTTCTGACGCCGTTTGGCAAAAACATCAGTTCGAATTAAATGCAAGATGTGCGAAATATGCCACGTGGAGTCATTGCCTCGAGAAGGTATAATGACTGAGATGCCAAAAACATCAATAAGTATAGATAACATGATTGCACAGGACCTAAGGAGTTCGGCTCAAGGTCTGTTTCTAGCTTTACCCGCAGCCCCCGAACAGTGGCAACGAGCAAAACTGGGGAGCAATTATAGGGAGGTAATCCCGAACAGATGCAATTAGTGACCGAACACGTGGTATATAGGGACCACGTGATAAATAAGGAAAGGTAAGCCGCCGTGGAAGGCAGTGGACAGTGATAAGGTCCGATGACATGAGGAGTCATTGGACCAATCAGTCTGTTCGGCATATAAAGTCCAAAGACATGAGAAGTCATTGGACCAATCAGTCTGTTCGGCATATAAAGTCCAAAGACATGAGAAGTCATTGGTTCAAGCAGTCTGTTCGGCAATGAAAGGGCCGAACAAAGGAAGATCTCTAAAGAAGATAGCCTTAAGTGATAAGGCGGTAGGAGAGTTCTAGAAGAACCGAATATCCAGTCGAGATAAGGAAGAAAACAGTCCTAATATGAAGCGAGTCTCATAAGGAGAAGAACCCCTACGAGTGTGGGATCTCGGCTGATAGGGGAAAGGGATCCCCAGGAGGCTAGGTTTCCTAGTGGAAAAGGGTCAAGCAATAGAAGCTCAAGAGACATGCTTTTGACTGTGGAAACTCCATTCTTGACCCCAGCTGCTTCACCATTTTATTTCACTCCTCCCCTTACTCCTATGTGTTCCTCACCTAATTGTGAGCGATTTGATCCTCTGTTTGAAACAACAAGTGATGCAGAGTTTAATAGGATATGGTCATCGCCGCCACCAAAGTTCAAGTTCTTGAAGGACGCTGAGGACAAACTTACTAGAAGAAAATTAAGGGAAGAAGCTGAGAAAGAGGTACATAAGATTGATGGGTCAGAGTTCCAAAAGGATGAAGAAGATGGGTCTTTTATCACCATAAGAATGAAGAGACCGAGTCTCATCATCCCCGTCACAATGTCCAACAGTACAATTCAGCTCTTCACAGGTGCTTCCTTTAACTTTTTCCCCTTCCACATTCAGACCACCAATAAACAAGAAACCACCCATCGGTCCCATCTCACATTAGAGCTCCGTCCATTGAATTTTTTTTTCCTTTATTTTTTCGTCTTCTTTTTCTATATTAACCCATTTTTATTTTCCGATTTGGGTTTTTCTTATAGTATTTTTTACTAGAGGTGTATGGGAATGAAGATATGGTTAATGTGGAAAGACCTTGTGCACTGTATCTTGAATTTTCAAGTTGGTAAAACATTCTCTGAGAATT
Organism: Rhododendron ferrugineum; assembly: GCA_025642025.1. Taxonomy (NCBI): domain Eukaryota; kingdom Viridiplantae; phylum Streptophyta; class Magnoliopsida; order Ericales; family Ericaceae; genus Rhododendron; species Rhododendron ferrugineum. The sequence continues at coordinate 13,048,842 of JAOTQK010000018.1, read as the reverse complement.
GATGTTGAGAGGTGGTATGGTACCAGCTGGGGTGGTTTGTTTTTATTCAATCTCAATGTCCCTTGAGTTGTCTGGAATCATTCATGTTATGTGGATGTTGGTAGCAGTGATGTTGTTGTTCAAAGGGCAAATCCAGAATTTTCTTTAAAGAACCCACACCGTATAACAAGGAAATGAAAAGTTGAAAGATTAGTGCTTTGCCTTTTTCCTAAAGAACAAAAAGCAATCGAATTGGCCGTGACTGTGTCTCGTGCTCTTGGCCGAAAGTTGTCCACCTCACTGCCTGAGGGAATCATTTTAGGCATGAAAACTTCAATTGCGTTCTTAGCACAAATGGAAAAATAGGAGGTCTTGTTCCTTAGAGCATCAGCAGTGGAATATTCAAATGTGAATAATCAAAACATGACACATCAAATTTTGATTATCCATTTAGAGGTTGTTAAAATTAACAATGTCAAATCCCACATTGGTTATTTTTTATCCATAATGAAAACCAATGGGCCATCCAAATTTTTTCCCTTCATTTCACGCATATTTTTGAAAAAGCGGTTTTTGAAGGGGAAAAAAACAGTTTATGTTAGAAACAGTTAAAAAAAAATAGTTTTTCAAAACAAAAAACAATTTTTCAAAAAACGCACTTTGTTCACTTACAAACTATAAATACAATTTTGAGAAATTTTGAAAGAATTGTATTTACACAAATAGTTTTGAAATTTTAAAAACTATAAATACAGTTTTTTAAAATCAGATTTTGTGTAAAAAACAGTTTTCTATAAAAGAGTTTTAAAATTTCAAAAACAGTTTTTTGAAAAACACACTTTATTTACTTACAGTTTTTAAAATTTTTGAAAAAAAATTGTTTTTTGTAAAAAAAAGTTTCTGAAAAAAACAGAAAAAAAAATCTGAAAATTACATCAGTTTTTAAAATTATTTTTTGAAAACATTGTTGAGAGAGAGAGAGAGAAGGTTTTTGTGTAATGTTCGTGTACTTAATTGAGAGATAAAATTTGGTTATTGGTAAAAAGTTGATAGTTTTAATTATTCAAAAGCTAAAATTTGATGAATTGCTAAGTTTGATTATTCCAATGTGAGCACTTTGTGGGCAAATATTGCTAATCTTAGCAACATTTTGATTTTGCTTATTCCACTGATTTACTGGTCCACCATTCACATGGACTAACAAGCAATTAGGTTCAGAATCACACTTCATCGCCAACGTCTAGACCTGCTTTATGGAATGCAACCTGGTTATCTTCATACCCTAATACTACGATCATGCATATGTCCTACACCGGGTCAGACCATCTTCCCGTGTTACTAGATACTGTAGTTAGTATTCCTAGGGCAGGTAAAACTTTTAAGTATGGAAATTCTCGGAGTCTATCCTGATTTTGATCTATTAGTTAGAGATGCTTGGTTATCACGGATACGGAGATTAGTGGTCTACCCATTTTTCACAAAATGTCAAACGTAGAATCTGAAGTTAAAATTTAAAATTTGTATTTACAGCTACCACAAACATGTCCAATGATTTTTAATAATTCTTTCACGTGAGAATCTTAAGAATTTAATAAATCTCCACATAATCCAATGATACAAATGTACTGAAACATCGATATGGGCAAGATCTAGTTTGGTTAAATTAAGCCACTTGCTTATTTTTGTCTTTATTCAATTTTTTTAGCATTTGCTAATTTTGTGTCAAATTGTGTTGATTCGTCTCGATAAAACAAATCCAAAAAGAACAAAATTATTATCGAAGCTCAAAATTTTAAAATAAACAACAAAAAAAATAAAATTTACCTATGAGTGTGAATTATAAATTTTACTTCTTTACTCCTTTGTGTTGAGACAAAGAATTTGCACACCCGTGGGAGATTTTCATCGTTTGACCCATGGACCGAATTTTCTACCGAGATCCAAAAAAAAAAAATCAACGGGCATTCAAAATGCCCCAGCACAAACAATATCCACACTGGCACACTGCACATCAATATAAGCTGCAACATCAATTTTCTATTCTGTTTGACCAAAAATAAATAAAAAATTCAATAAGCTGCAACAATTTCCAACAGAATGGCAAAGAAAATGTCACTGAAACCATCATACATTCCAAATGCCACACAAGAACACTTACTCAAACATATGACCTGTTCACATGAGAGAGAAAAAGAAAAAAAAAAAAAAAGAGGAATAACAAACTCAGCTTTATAGTACTACATTAGTTCAAAGGTCAGACATATACGTCCGACCATCTACTATACTACAACACCAAAAACCAAAACCAGACATTTCAACCATACTACTACCACCAAAACCACAAAAACGCAAGATACTTAGTCCACTTCCTCAATCTTGGGACCAGCACCACTACCACCAGCCGGAGGAACATCATCACCATCCATTCCCCCACCCATGTCAGGACCCCCGGCACCACCCTGATACATTTTCGCAATGATGGGGTTACACACGCTCTCAAGTTCCTTCATCTTGTCCTCAAACTCATCAGCCTCAGCAAGCTGGTTCGCATCCAACCAGTGAATCGCCCCATCAATAGCATCCTCAATCTTCTTCTTATCAGCCGGCGGAAGCTTTGAACTGATCTTCTCATCCTTGATTGTGTTCCTCATGTTGTAAGCATAGTTTTCCAAGGCGTTCTTCGCTTCCACCTTCTTCTTGTGCTCCTCATCCTCCGACTTGTATCTTTCAGCCTCTTGCACCATTTTCTCAATCTCTTCCTTCGACAACCTACCCTTATCATTCGTGATTGTGATCTTGTTCTTCTGTCCGGTGGTCTTGTCCTCAGCGGATACATTCAATATACCGTTTGCATCAATGTCAAAGCAGACATTGACTTGAGGAACACCCCGGGGCGCCGGAGGGATACCAGAGAGCTCAAATTTGCCCAACAAGTTGTTGTCTCTAGTTCTTGTCCTCTCACCCTCGAACACTTGGATCAAAACACCTGGTTGGTTGTCAGAGTAAGTAGAAAACACCTGCTCCTTCTTCGTGGGGATCGTGGTGTTTCTTGGAATCAAGACAGTCATCACACCACCGGCTGTTTCTAAACCAAGCGACAGAGGTGTGACATCCAACAGCAATAGGTCTTGCACCTTCTCATTTCCCTCACCACTCAAGATCGCCGCTTGAACCGCAGCACCATAGGCAACAGCTTCATCTGGGTTTATGCTCTTGCATAATTCCTTCCCATTGAAGAAGTCTTGCAAGAGTTGCTGCACTTTGGGAATTCTAGTGGACCCACCAACAAGTACCACATCATGGACGCTGCTCTTGTCCATTTTCGCATCCCTCAAGCACTTCTCGACAGGTTCCATACATTTCCTGAAGAGATCCATGTTAAGCTCCTCAAATCTGGCTCTGGTGATGGTGGTGTAAAAATCAACACCCTCATATAAAGAGTCAATTTCAATGGTGGTCTGAGCAGTCGAGGAGAGAGTCCTTTTTGCCCTCTCACAAGCCGTCCTTAATCTCCTAAGGGCTCTAGGGTTACCGCTGATGTCTTTCTTATGCTTCCTCTTGAACTCTTGAACGAAGTGATTCACCATTCGGTTATCGAAATCTTCCCCACCCAAGTGAGTGTCACCAGCTGTTGCCTTCACTTCAAAAATACCCTCTTCAATTGTGAGAAGAGACACATCAAAAGTACCACCACCTAGATCAAAGATGAGAACATTCTTTTCACCAACACTAGTTGACTTCTTGTCTAAACCGTAAGCAATTGCAGCTGCAGTGGGCTCATTGATGATACGCATTACATTGAGGCCAGAAATGACACCGGCATCCTTGGTGGCCTGGCGCTGGGAGTCATTGAAGTAGGCAGGGACAGTTACGACTGCATTTTTAATAGTTGTGCCAAGGTAAGCCTCAGCAATCTCCTTCATTTTGGTTAAGACCATGGAAGAGATCTCCTCAGCAGCAAATTGCTTCTCCTCGCCTTTGTAGTTTACCACAATCATGGGCTTGTCGCCAGGACCTGCAATGACCTTGAATGGCCAAAGCTTCATGTCGCTCTGCACAGAGGCATCACTGAACCTCCTTCCAATCAATCGCTTTGCATCTACCAACAGAAAATGACCCAAAAAAGAAAAAGAAAAAAACAATAAGAACACAGTCCTACATTCAATTGACTTTTTTTTAGCACCAAAAATTTTCATGGCTCCTCTCTTTTACTTTGTTATTTTTTTTTTTTAAACCACTACAATATGCATCAGTTTTTCAATAAGTATTAGCAAAGTGTTGCCTTCTAGCAGGACACACGCTTGGAAGATGCGTCACAGAACAAACAAGGTATGTGCAAACGACAATAATTTCTCAGAAATCAAATTGTATAATATGCTGTTAACATCTCCAAAAATGGACTATCAGGCTAACTTCAGATAGGGAATTCTGCTATTGTACCAAAGATGCTATACAAATTCTGGGTTAAAAATAAGACATTCAAAGGGTACAGTTGTTACAAAGTACCCATTTCCAGCCAAAATAAGCAGAGGAAAATTATTTCAAGGAGCGAGCTACATCCGCAACCAATTCAGCCATGATTCTACAACAGATTTTACGAGTACCAAGTGCACCTTAGAAATGTAAGCGTCAGTACTTTCAAGTTTCAACCAATTCTTGTCTAATTTAAGTTTCAACCAATTCATGTCGCAAGGACTCAAGTTCATTTTAGGGCATCCTAAAATAGGATAGGGTACTCTAGAGTTTAGGCACTTTCATGAGATTTTAGGGTGCACTTTTTTATTATAAGATAGGGTACCCTAGGGTAGGGTAGATTACCCTAGCGTAGGGTACCTTAGGGTTTAGACACTTTTATAGGGTTTTAGAGTACATTTTTTTATTATAGGATTTTAATAGTTTAGACACTATTATAGGATTCAAAGTTTTAAGCACTTTCATAGGGTATCTTAGGGTTTACGTTGTGTGGATTTGTAACTTTACAAAACTATTAGGTGGACTTGTGAGCTTATGAAATATCTATAATGGACCTATTACTAAATCTCCCATTTACATAACGAACCTAAAACTAATTTTTTACAAAATTAATAGGTGGACTTGTGGACTTATAAAGTTCACATAATGGACCTAAGACTAATTTTCTATAAAATTTATTCTGTAATTCAAAAACCATGACTCAATCTTTACAATTACAATTTAATCAAGCGAAAGTCTTCAATACACACCCTTTTAAGATGTGTACCATATGCACCTTTTATGTGGTTCATATTGTGCCACCTCATAAAAAATACTTGTAGGACCAATCATTCATAACATTTTATTTCGTATCATAACTTTTATACCAAAACTTTGTAACTTTTCATCAATATGATTCATAACTTTTTAGTAATAGATTCATAATATTTTAGAAATCATAATATTTTTGTGTGTTTCAATAATGGTAATTGGTACATATGATACACACCCAAATAAGAAATAAGAAATGTGTATTGTACCACTTCCCTTTAATCAGATTCCAAATCGAAATAGGCTATTTCAATTCACGAGTTGACATTTACGGGAAAAAGAAATAACAGAGGAAAACCATCGTAATGTCATAGAAAGTTTGAACACAACGGTTGATGCAGAAAAATGTATTGATCCACAGAAAGACATAATTCAGAAAATTCAGAAAAAAAAGGGGCATAAATAACAACCATTAAACACGCTGGAGAAAAAGCTAAAAATGTACCATCACAATTGAATCGCTAGTTAATAAATAAGTTAAATTAATCCAAACTCCACCTTATTAACTATAAATTTGTTCCTCAACATCAACCTACAATTTTCCGGCAATACAATAGAAACGCATAATTATTGGATGCAGGGGCGACTATATGAAATGCCTGTAGAAAATTTATTGGGCTTAATTTATTCTCTTTTTTTAAGCTATCTTATCTACTAACTCATAAAATTAAGTGAAATTTCTTTACTTTTGGCTATGGATAAATTATTGAGTGCCGACAAAATTAAACAAACATCAAGAAAAAAAATGTAAAAAATCACAAATTTTTAGCGCATTTTCTAAACCCAGGGGTTCGTAAAACCCCTCAAACCATCGTGGAGTCGCCTCTGGATGGTTGTAAAGAATGCGCGACTAACTCGAAGAAAATACAAAGATCTACATAACACAGGGAAAATAATCAAAGAAAAAACTACTGCCTAATCTACACGTAACGTAATCAGCTACTCGTTCAACATATTCAAGATAGTGAACAACAGAGGGAGAAAAGATAATCGACATGTATAACTTACCGAACACAGTGTTGGTAGGGTTCATGGCGACCTGGTTCTTGGCCGCATCGCCGATGAGACGCTCCGTATCAGTGAAGGCAACATAGGACGGAGTCGTCCTATTCCCTTGGTCGTTCGCTATGATCTCGACGCGGTCGTGCTGCCACACTCCCACGCACGAGTATGTTGTCCCCAGATCGATTCCGATCGCCGGACCTTCGCCTTTTCCCGCCATCACCAGACTCCGCTACGGAATTGAACTGAATGACCAGAAACAGAGAGAAGAACTACGTATGAGAGAGAGAGAGAGAGAGAGAGAGAGAGAGAAGAACACGTGAGTTGCAGAAGAATTTGCACGTTGAATCTTAGGGTTTGTGACGAGAGAGTAGAGATTCGGGTGGGGTGTATTTATAGCATTGATCTTGCCCGGGAACGAGAGGGTTCAAGAATGTTCTAGGAACCGATTTTACCTTTTTCTAGAGGTTTGCGTAGTTGCCTTGTGAAGTGGGGTCAGACGTCATCCGTGAAAAAAATCAGCCCGACGCACACCAAAACTCGCCCCGTCACTTGCGGGTATGGGTGGGTTGGATTGGGTAGGTGTGTGTCTTTTTTCTTTGTGGATTAATTTGATCGTGGGTTTAGTTCCTGTCATGGGCTGACCCAATCCACAAACCCGACGGAAATCCTATGGACACCGATGGGGAGTGCACACCCCAGCATGCAGTGCTCACTTCGGATTCCGCACGGATAATCCGAGCCGTTCAATAATTTTAAAATAATTTCTCGAGTGAGCTCACAAAAAATCAGCTCAATCTGATACATGTAGGTGTTTGATACAATCTTCCATTTTTCCAATTAGATTACAGTATCTCAATAAGAGCTTGATCGATTCTTCTTGATTTTCTACAGGGCTCCTTAAAACTACATTCAAACATGTTGAGCGGCTCCGATCATTTATGTGGGACTCCGAGTTGGATCTGACACGACACGACATATGTTTGGTGTATACAAAATGGAGTATCCATAGTAGGACTTTGATTTGAGTAATACTGAAATTATACAAACGCCATGCAGGCCCACTTTTGGGTTCCACAAGAAAAATCCGAACTATTCATTATTTTTAAAATAATTTTTCGAATGATCCTTTCAAAAAAATCAGCTTAATTGGATAAATGATAAGTTTAGAAAACATGATAAATTTCAAACTTGGTCTTGCTTTAATGTACCCATTGCGATAAATTTCGAAAATGATAAGTTTAGAAAACATGATAAATTTCTAAATTGGTCTTGTATCAGTGTACCCATTAATGTGATAAATTTCGAGATGATAAACTCTGCAAATGATATATATAGAAAACATGACAACTTTAGAAATTGATCTTGCATCAGTGTATACCCATTGTGGTAATCTCAAAATTCAATTGGTAAACTTTAGACAGCGAAGTATTTTTCCCTTTGCCAGAGCTTCTCTCTTTCTTTACCTTCCTCCACCTAAGGTTTTCACCAACCTAATGCGACAGTGCGATGGGAGGGTTTCACCTTTGATGAGTGTTTTCCTTCCTCTCAAGTGATGGCAGCCTTTTTCAATTTTCATCATCAATGTGCCATTTCAGGTTCCGACAATAGTGGTATTGATGGTCATTTGACGAAGCAAGGCATCGGTGGTAGATTCGACGACTAATCGGATCGGTTCAAGTGGCTTTCCGTCAATTTGTGGACGTGATTATTAAGGATACCCAACACCTCAAGTGTGTGTTTGATTAGTTTGGGTTTTTCTTTTGTGGGTATGAGTGCCAATGGGGTGGCCTATTCTGTGACTATGAGAAGTATAGTGGTCTGAGTGGCTGTAATTGGGAAGATTACCCTTCTTTGTGGCTTTCTAATCCCTTGATTAAAGACGAATGCTAATATGATTAACTTCTGCATCTTTGTTTTCTATCAATGAAGCTATTATCATTTTCAAAATTTTACTATTATGTTTACTGTTAGGCAGATTGTTATTTATATTTCTTAATTAGTCTAGGTTTTCTAGTTATGCGTATTTTCTTTATTGGTTAGTTTCTTAATCCCCAAGTCTTGTAGCCTATATAAAGACATCTTAGGATTATGATTTATACACAATCAATAATACATCATTTCGTTTTTTTTTCTTTTCTTTTCAGGGCCAAGCCATATTCACTATTACTTCCCTCCTTTGAGTCCTCTTCATCTGTCTTGTTGCAGTGGCAGTGGGAATAAAGATGGGATTACTGGTTTTTGGTACAAAGGTGGGGGAATCACTAGAGAGAGAAACAAATGGGATGACAGAGAGGGAGAGGGAGATAAAATAGACAATTTAGGTGTGGTGATCGAGAGAATTTAGGTGTTGGGTTATTTTCGTGCCCAGAGTCCCATGTGCCAGCGAGGGCTCGCATCCATGAGCTTTGGTTACCGGGAGCTCACTCGCCTAGCTAGAGCTCACTGGCGCTTGGCTTTTTTGGAAAGTTCTCTTGCGGATCTGTCTTGCCGGTGGTTGTTTTTCCATCGTGATATCCATCAAAGTTTAGTTGTTATCTTTGATTTGGATCTCTGCCATCCTGAGACAGCTGAGTGTTTTGATCTCTAACTCCTCTTTACCGATCCTTGATGATGGTGTGAAGAGACTGTATACTCGCGCTTCTTAGGATTTTGACGCTAGCTCGTCTCTTTGTTTTCATTGTTTATCCTTAGTTTGTTTGGGCTTGGCTGTAACTTATTTTCTTTGTTTTCGGATGGATATTATTCTAAGTGCCGGATGGATTTTTCACGAATGCAATTCTTTGATTCCAATAAAAAAAAATAGCACCTTAACTAGTTCACTTTCTTAAGTAGTTAAGTCATGTAAATGTGGCAATCCCGATTTTCCAGATGCCTCTTTGCCTCATATTTTAAGGAGATTTCAATTTTGCACCTTGTGTTTGGTTAATATTTTAGAAGTTAACCAGTCATCCTCCCCAATATTATCCACGAAATATACTTGTTCTAATAAAGATACCGCACTCAGAAACCTAAATCCTAAGGGATAAGGGAAAGCCGTCGATAATGATAAGCATCAAGCGCCAATGGTATACATAATCAGAGACAGATAAGGATTCCTAGCTAAGGCGGGACGCACATGGATTCCTAGCTAAGGCAGTGATAAGTATGGTGGACCTAAGGAGGTCATCACTACAAGAAATACGGACCTGGGAAGTAGAAGTCAGCCTCGCCTATGCCTCCCTGGGAAGTATTACCTGTGACAAAGTCAGGGTATGCCAGCTCCGCCCGCCAGACGAAGCTGTCATAAGGTCTGAGGACCAGCTCTGGCACCAAGCTAAAGCAGGATAAGTAATATTCATGGAATATACTCATTCCAATCAAGATACCACTCTGAGAAACCTGAATCCTAAGGGATAAAGGAAAGATGTCGATAAGATAAGCATAAAATGCCAATGATAAACACGATTAAAGACCGATAAGGATTCCATGCTAAGGCAAGACTCCACACTCTTCATGAAGACGATCCAAAATCCTCGGGATATAGTCCTACTAGGACTCAACCTCCTATCAAATGCCTATAAAAGTGACGATAGAACACCAATAAAAGGTACACGCAACTCATAACCGAGAATCTCAATTCTCCTACCATATAGCAAGTTCTTTATTGACTTAGGCATCGGAGGGTGGTTGGCACGCCACTACACCGGTGACTTGAGCTCTTGCTTTGTTTGGCAGGATCAGGTCGGAGCTGAAGACAAAGCTGATTCATCAGCTGGCGACGTCTGTGGGAAACGACTTTTTCCTTACGGTGAATAGTTTTGTATGGTGGAGACCCGATCAAGCAGAACAACCATGGCTTTAGATCCCCAACCAACGAGCGTCGACGCCACCGCAAAGGTCGATGCTGCAGCCAAGGCTGCAAAAGCTGCCAAAGTCGTTGCCGCCGCTGAAAAAGCCGCTAAGGCGGCAGAAGCAGCCAAGGCCGCTGCAGCAAACAAGACTGGAGGCGATCAGATAACTCTTGAAGCATTCGCTCAGATGCATGAGCAAATAAAAACATTGACCCAAGGGTTACAAACAGCGATGCAAGAAAACGCAGATTTGCGAAAGCAAATCTCCGAGCCAAGCATCCTAAATTTACGACACAGTCGACAAGAAGAAGAGGATGACAGGGAAGAAGGTGAATCCAGTGAGAAGAAAGTATGGCAAGCCACCCACAGAAAAGTCGCCCCATGATCAAGAGGCATTGCTCGAGATGCAAGACCAGATTTGAAGGGCTGATGAAACATATCAAAGCACAAACTCCTGCTACGGTGGAAGAGTTGGTGCAGAATACGGATTCACCTTTTACGCCTGAAGTCATGGGGCTTCCTCTCCCAAGGAAGTTTAAGATGCCCCAGTTAGAGACATTCAATGGCTCCATAGACTCATTGGATCATTTGGAAACGTACAAATCTCTGATGCACCTACAGGCAGTACCAGATGAAGTTATGTGCCGGGCGTTCCCAGTTACCCTCAAGGGGAGTGCCCGAGCATGGTTTAATAAACTCCCTCCAGGAAGTGTAGAAACCCCAATTTGGATCTCCCGATTGTTTTACTTTCTTTTTCGGGTTTCTTGTTTCCCCGATGATGATTCAGATTAAAACAGTCTTGAGAGTGGTAAGGATTGGGCTTGGAGAGTGTTAAACCCCCTTTTGAACCTTTTTGAACCCCAAAACCCTCAATCAAAACCCTAGCCACAAGTTTGACCAGCGTACGATGAAGTGGCTCCATCGCGCGTTGCAGAGCTTGCCAGGTGTTGGTCAAGGTCAAAGTGTTGACTGTTGACCATCGCGCGGGTATCTGAGTCCATCGCGCGCTGGTCAATACCTGTCCCTTTCACCTTTTTCCAGCTAGATTTTGTGATCATCAGGGGGTCTACAGGGCTG
>JAOTQK010000018.1:12899372-12916243 GCA_025642025.1 Rhododendron ferrugineum | reverse complement strand
CTACTACTCCACTTTGTAAAACAAAAACAATAAGGAAAAATAACGGTCAATGACGTGTTTTGATAATTAATACCTGCTAATGACATTTTCAACATTAACAAATGTTCTCAGCATTTTTTTGATGGTATTAATTATCAAAAAACGTCATGGACCGTCATTTTCCCTATACATTAATACATTATGCTACAAGTCTACAACCAGTTTAAAGCAAGATAACAGGGTAAAATAGTCCTTTTGGCATTTTAGGGCTTTGAACCTTCTCTACCAGACTACCAGTTTACCCCTTTCTTCTTCCGCTGCTGTGGTGCTGCGTCCCCTCTCTCTCTCTCTCTCTCTCTCTCTCTCATGACAAAACAGGTAAGCTACTTCTCTCTCTCTCTCGCGGTGCGATCGTGCATACATGCCCACTGGTTGCGATCTCAGATCTGACCGAGATGCATTTGTAAAAGCAGTCACAGTCGGTGCAAAACGTACCGGACGGTATAACCGGTACAGCCATTTCGCTCAAGATTGGCCGGAATTTCCGATACTCGCCGGTAAGGGCCTTAGAGCCGGAACGGTATTTGTGCAGCAAGATACGGGTTTCACATAAATTCGATACGTACCTACCGGCTGGTATGGTATGTGATTCACAACCTTGAGCAGGACCGAAAGACTCTGAAAAGTAGTAAAATAGCATTAAAAAAAAGTCTGACAACTGCCATTTTGTTGAAATTAAACTCATAAGCATTGCCGAAGCAACAGCGAATGGGGGACTTAAAATTAATAAAATGATGTAGGATCGAATGTTGGAGCAAGATCTGTGTCACCGGTACCTGCTAGTCACGTGCAGTGGTACTATCCGGCGGGGACACCATCAACGCCGTTTCGTCAACAGCACCATCATCAGGCCGTCCCTTTTTATGGGTACATATGTATATATATCCTTAATTGATTTCCTTCCTGATTCATTTTGGTACGTAGGAGTAGTATGTTGTGGCATATATACTTGTAAGAATGAGTATATTTATTTGTCTTACGTGATGTGATGTGATGTGATTTTACCTGGTTTCTCCACGTACAGATACTCTCCGACCTACATTGCATCAGATATGAGCTACAATCATGTGAGTACTGTAATAAGACCTTGAATTAAATTAAATTTAAAATCTATGCATGCATGTGCTTAATTTGATCTCCTAGCTAGCTAGCTTCCTTCTGATGCAACAGTACTCCCAATAAAGAAAATCGAAAATATAGTAGTACTAGTACCTACCTCTTACGTAATTTTCTTATTTTACAGTATTTATGAAGTTTTCTTTGCGGGAGGGAAACAAACAACTTAATTTCTCTAATGAAAGATTGCTACTCGACTTCATGACCATTTTATTTGACTTCTTTAAAATTGTGTATGTCTTTTGGTAACAGAAAGTAGGGTACACAGGGGGAGGTGGGTCGTACATGAACATGAACGGCCAATTCTGTCAACTGTATCCGGGTCAAGCAGCCATGGTGGGCGGTGGGAATGCATTGATGCCTATGTATCATCCTCTGTATCACTTCCACCACCACTCACAGACCATGGGCCTCCCTGCAGCATCTCACATTTACTCCCCAACAGCAGCTGCAGCAGGCCCAATTCCCACAGTTCCGGCCCTCATCTCAAAGCCCACACCCATGATGGCTCCAACTACAGGTACTTACTTAATTTGATACTGGAGTAATAACTACAGTAATACTAGTAAATTGATACATCCACAGTCTCAGTCAAAGGTTTACTTATTTCTGACTGACAATTACGAAATTGTTAATTAGTAGTAATCAATTTACCAATTGAGAGAATGTGATTTGGTCCTGATTTGGATCTTACGAATACCCACATGGTCATAGATGGGCTATTCTTTCTTGATTGTGAGGAATGTCAGCTTTAGCTTTTTGAGTTACTCTTTTTAAATGCGCTACTATTATAAGAAAGACGGACCTTAGTAGCATCTCCAATCAAACTCTACTATTTTAGAGACAAATATGAATTGAAAATACATGCATGATCATACCTAGATACTCATACCATGTTGGCGACAAATTCTGTTGTATAATTTTACAAAACTGATTATTATACATACAGTTTGCTTGCAGGCTGTGGAATAGGGGTACAGTTGGCACGGGCTAAAGTAAGAGGAAGAGAGCACACAAATTTTATTTTATTTTTTTAAAAAAAAAAGAGGGGCAAAAATAACAAGAGGTGGGATGGTGGTGGCTGCTCAGAACTACATTATTATCTAATCTGCTGTGGCTCTTCTTTCCATCTTTATTTTTTCTTATTCATGTTTTTAGGTGTGTCTGATTATTTAGATTCATTCATTCTCTCTAACCTTGTTTGAGATCTGAAAGGAAAATCTTTTTAACAGAAGTCATGTTAAGTATTCCCCTGTCTTATACAAGGGATGCATCAATCTCTCTCTCTCTCTCTCTCTCTCTCTCTCTCTCTCTCTCTCTTAAACACACAACATTGTGCAATGTTTTTTTTTTTTTTTTGTTACTCAAGGTGGTCAGGCTTATGCGAACCCATCTAATTTCTTAGGGATCAATCCTACCGTCTACTAGTGGCACCCATTGAAAGTCGGAACAAAGCTCTGTATTGACTAAACCCACAAAAATTGATAGCACCAAACTGTGTACAGTCACCATGGCGCATGTGAAAAAAACCAGAATGTTTATGTGTGAACACAAGAACACATCCAACTGGTAGGCACTGTTTGGATGGACAATGTTCTCAAACGAAGTAAGTTATTTGTTAAACTGTAATAAAAAAAAAACCAGAACGTTTATGCGTGAACTCAAAAACATATCCAACTGTACAAGACTCGCATATTCTATTGCGGTGATCTTAACCATCTACTGCGTACGCTCTTTTACGTAAATTATCCATGAAATAATCAGCATAATTAGATTTACACAGATATCTAATCAACTCACATTTGTTTTGAGAAAAAGTTAACAGTAAGTCCGACGGCTTATTATTTTCCAAGATAAATGTTATTCAATCATGCACTCGATCAATTTCATGACTTTTTTCATAGATACAAATACATGGGAACTTACAAATTACTAGAAAAATCATATCTCCACGCGCCTGAATCAAACCGTCCAATCCAAATGAGGACAATAGCGATCTCAATCCATTTGGTTACTTGAAGAACGTGAAACCATATAAATGAGGGCGTTTAACATTGATAGAAGTTGGGGCTTTGGGCGGCCGAGGCACAGACACTGAATTCAAACCCATGTTCGATCCTAAATGAGGAGGTTTCCTTAAGGGTGAATAGAGTCGTCCCAAGGAGAAATCAAAGTGATGCTAGTACGAGCGCATCACTAATGAATTCCTTATCCTGTTTCCATCAGTGGGTTTTCCAGAATTAGAACTCCTAGCACTGACTCAAATAATGGTGAAAAACCTTGCAATTCAAAAATACACCTGAACCTTTGCCAATATGGGAAGAGCCCCCCACCCCCGAAAAAATAATAATAAATAAATGAATAACACTGTTTAGCATTAGCTGCAAAAAGCTCAGCTACTCTAACCTCCATTGCTTTGTGAATGGAGTTAGAAACCTCTTCGGCCACCTCTTCTGGTGTCTATCCCGTTGTAAACCCAAATGACTCTGCTCCAGTGCAAACAGAATTTCTGTCTGCCAATGGAGTCCTTGTACTGGGTATGACCTCAACAGCATTTGTTTCCATATCCGTGAAACTGTGACCAAAGATGGGATTACAACGACCCTCGTTCTTCCCACTGAGCTCTATCACCGTGTCCCTGTTGAGATCAACGGCTTCAAAGTATCTGCTTAAACCATTAACATGGTCCTCCAAACTAGCGAAGTTCTCCTTTGCATTTTCTTTCTTACTTCTGTTTATATCTCCATGATAGACTAGATGATGGTCTAGATTTTCATCTTTGCTTGGATGGATCATATTGACCCTTAAGCGGACACGCCTCTTGTTGTCTCTTCTCATTCCATTTTCCAGTATGCTATCTGTTATTTTCCTTTCTTCATTCAAACCTGAATTCAGACCTAGTTTTCTTGTGTCATATCCCCCATCACTAACTTCCTTAGATTTGGAGCAATTTTCTCTGCACAACTGAGGACATATATAACTCTGAACTTTTGAAGCTTTCCCTGGGCAATTTTTTACTGTTGCCGAAATGCTGGACACTTGTGGTGAACTTTCCTCTTGCTCTTGACTCTGTGTTGTGTTTCTGGCCATTATCACTCCAGTTTGCTTAGAATGAGATTTTATATTTCCCTTTTCTGCTATTACACTAGCAGGTTGAGGTTTACCAAGCGTTTCACCATTTGTAGTCCCATTGGTATTAGACAAAACACTCTGTGCTCCCAAATGAAGCTGCAAACCTCCACTAACAGACGGCACTGGAGATTTTTCCTGCCAAACAAAGAAGCTTTAATTGGTCAAAATCACATATTTCCAATGTAATAACCATATAATAGAACTTCATAAACTGAGATAAACTACCTCATCAAAGAACCCCATCTTGGGTGATGGCACCCGAAGACCTGAAGGTCTGAATCTTCTTGATTCTGCCAAAGCACTACCAGTTTCCAGGACTTCATCAATGCATCGAGTTAGCAACTTTGTTCGCTGACTTTCTTGATGGCCAAACAATTGATCATGTGAGTGACTCTGTAAATCTAATTGTTGGGTGCCAACATTGCTTAAACAAGCTCCTCTATTGGTGCAAAAGTCGGTCTCCAAACATTTAGATCTGTGCATGGCATAAGCTGATGACGATTCCAAAGACCATCCATCAAAGGAGTAAACAGGTGATGCATACGAATACTGGTTTGAACTAAGATTTCTCAAACCGCTTTTGCCTCCTGGCGAGCACATTAAAGGAGGAGTCTTGTTGGTTGAACCAGTGGCAGCAAGTCTAGTATTTGTGGAATCAGTTTTTCTCTTTGAGGTTGAGGAAAATCTAAAAGACGGAGAGCAAGAAGCTGTTGCATCATTGCTGGCAGTGACAGGAATTGAAGAAGACGGTTTAGGAGATATCATAGAGCTTGTGGAACAAAATGAGGTACTGGAACCAGATCTCTTGGACACTTCCAAACCTTGCCCTGTAAGAGTCACAAAAATTTGGACTTAAATTAGGATACAAACTTTCAGACTATTGCAGAAGAATCTGGAGTTCTTACCGGATCTAGATGTTGCAGTTTTCTTCTCCATTTTGATAGGGTCCACACCCAAGAGAATCTTCGTATGTCCTGCTGAAACGGGGTTCATAATGCGTAATATCTTTGGCGGCTTGCGGGAAAACAAATTGGATTCTCCATTCCTTGTAGCATGCTGTTTTGTTCGAATCAGAATTAGTAAGTCAAGTTATTTCCTAATTGTCTGTTATAAACAGCACTGCGCACTTATGAAGTCGATACCATACATACAACACCGTAAGTATATAAAGTAACAATCTCATTCTTATTCATTGACATATGCCTGTAAATTTTCTGAATGGGCAACAACTTCTCTAGTTCTTTCCGATCCTTTCAAATAGATGCTTTGCCTTCTAGAAATTGGCATGGGTTTCACCTGTTATTTATATAAAAGAGTATCAAAATGCTCAGGAAGTACCAGAACAATTAAAATACCACCATCAATAGAACATACCCTATTTTGCGAGACATCATCCACTTTCTTCAAGTCTGAAAAGAACCAACCACATATCGATCATAAGCTCATCAAGAAAAGGAGCACAAAAATGGGGGACTACAAAGTGTTTTCTAGTAGACAAAATGGCTAGGTGCCAACATTATAATAACAGAAACTCTGCATCGTTAACGCTGGAGATCAAATTTTTGTTGCGTAATTATGTGCATACAAAAACAATTAAATGGCATTTAAAATTTTTGCTTCAACCGCTGTTGTGGCCTGTGGGCCTTATTCTAACCCAGTTAGATGGGGCATCTAAACTGCAACTACGCTATTTCACATACAAAATGAGCAGGCAAGACAAGTTGTAAGCAAAGCACACTTACAGCGGGCTTTCTGTTTGCGAGCTTCTCCAACTCCTGATTTGCAATCTGACTTGAAAACATTGGACATTATACTGGATCTCTGGATGGATGCTCTTACATCTTCAAACAGATCACCCTCAGTGCTTTGGTTGGTTTCAAAACAGAAACCATCACTTTTTAATGTATATTGTATGTCAACGGATCTCCGCTTACGTTGATCTTGTCGAATCTTATGTACTAGATGAGCTTCTGATTTCTCAAAGCCTCGATTTATGATACACAGCTCTTCAGGGTCCAGAACTCCTGATTTACAAAGCATCAGTTTTGATTCTAACTTGCTGCAATAATATGAAATGGGGTAACATTGGTAGAATGTTCCAGATTGCTTATAAAAGCAAACCTGCACTGGTGAAGAAGGCACTATCCCAAGCTAAGCTTTTGCGCACGTGACTTGCTCTTCCAGGGTCCATGGATTCAGAAACTAAAAGGTTCTGCTCCCTTTGTTTGGGTATATCTGCTGCATTTTCAGCTCCTTGAGAACTCGTATTCCTAATTAGCTTTAAATCTTTGTTCTCGTCTATATTCTCCAACAACACTGTGAATATCAAATCAAGCAGAAAATGTTTTTTTTAAGCCAATAATTGAGAATGGATGAGTATGTTAAATACATAAATTAACAACTATTTATGTATGTGTACATAAAAAATTCATATATTAGATAAAGGTGTTATTTTTCTACATTAAAGAGAAAAAATTCCAATGAAAAAATGAGAATAGCATATTGTTTTTTCCATAACATAGATTATTACTTTCGTATTTCTTAATTTTATCAAGAGTATTTTACACTTTTCTTCCTTAAGTTATTTAATATTAGGCTTTAATTCGGTTCACATTTCAAATATTGCATTTTTTTAACCCAGTTATAAGATTTAAAAATCAAATTAAAACCCAAACTGTGTCCCCGAGCATGTCGGTTACGTGTCGGGGCGTGTCCAAAACCTGTCCAACCTAGAAAAAATAATTAAATATTCGGACACACATTTTCACGTGTCGGACATGTGTCGAAAACGTTTCCGAGCGTGTCCGTGTCCGACATGTTTGGGATACAAATACAAAAGGCCTAGAGATGTGTCCGTGCTTCTTAGGTTCCAACTGTTGCCATGAAAACTACGATGTGTCAGTGGTGTGGTGGCTTCGGTTACCGGCTCGGTAACCTAGCCGAGACGCTGTGAACCGAGGTTTCAGGAGGAGTTGGTCCGCAACCTGATACAAGCCGTGGAGGGCCCCATTGTCCTATTCGGTTGGGCGCTCGGTAAGAAGACCTCGGGGGCGGCTCCATTAGTTTCCAGCCACACGGAGCGTATCCGGTCCGGAGCTCCCGAAGCTGCCTAAGAGAAGTAGTTATGCCAGGCGGGGCCCATGAGGATTGTGCAGCAAACATAATCATTGGGGATTGTTCTAGCCATGTGCTCTGTAACCGCTTTATCCCTTTCGTCATATATGACGTCACCCGAGGCAATTACCTGAGTGTATGCTCCACACGTTGGCTTGGAGGCCAAGCCAACCTAGGTCTATAAATACAAAGGGACTCTAACCTAAAGAGGTATGTCATTCGACCCTAACCCTAGACCTACACTCTTCCCCTGAGATCGAACTTGATCGTCAGAGGGTTACTGGACAACTCCAGCCCTAGTGACTTGTTACAGGTTCAGCAACAGGAACGCGGAGCTGCGGAGGAAGGAACCTAACTCGAACCACGGTCAAGGTCCCGTCAAACCGAACCCCTACAAGTGGTTTTACCATGCAACCAGGCACAGCCGAGATACATATATGATAATCAAGCCATGGAAAAGTGAGACAATGAGAAACTACAAAATGATACACGCAGAAGTGGACATCAGAAATTCATACGACTATTGGGACAGGTGTGCAAAAACATTTTGTTCCTCACCTTGAATGTAACTAGGGAATTATCAAAACACATTGATTATAGTGTTTAGTACCAGCTCATGTTTTGGTGAAACAGAGCGGAATACATTAGACTTAGAACTACAATTAGAAAAATTAACCTCACAGGGAGTAGAGAAACATTAGAGGTGAAAGGGAATAACATCAACTAGATAAACTATGTTTTGATAAATCCAGCGGATTCCCTCTAATTTGGTTATTTTCTCAAATTATGGCTTCAATAAGCAGTTATTGTTGATATTATTAGCAATGAGTGCCAAATCTGAAGGAGAAAGAGTCCAGGTCAAATTGGGTAGAAGACGAGGCCAAGATACTGTAATCTTTGAAAAACTCAGAGCAATTGGCTTCCAAAGGTGGGAAAACACCATTTTGGTAGCAATTGGTTTCCTAAGGTGGGAAAATACCATTTTGGTGTTTTCCTAACCAGTGAAGCAATACAATCTGCATTGAAACCCCGAAAAGTTTGCTTAATTTTTTTTTTTAATTTCTTCGACCACTCTCAACTGCAGTTTTTCATTAACGGTAAGTTGGTAACTCTTCTTTTCCTTTTATCCCTTGTTCATCTCTTCTCTACTCTAATAACGTATGAAGAATTAAAGGTTTGGTTTTCTAAGCTGACTGCTTTGAATTTCTCAACAAGCAAGACAAAGATTTTATGTGATTCTTCAACTATGCAGGGTTTTTTTTTTTCGAACTGTTCAACTATGTAGTTTAGTACATCCACGTTTCACTCCAGTTTCCACTGTTTGACCAATGAAGAATGGAGTACATTTACATCGGTTGCGTAGAGCAAGTATTTGTAAATTGTAACCTAGGTTTACATCCTGAGCCCACACCAAAGGCGCTATCCTTGGACCACTGCAACCTGAGCGGTCAAGTCAAACCCCGAATAATCAAGCGCAAATTAGACCAAACAGGCTTCACAAAACCAATAGTCATGAACTAATTACACCAGAGAGATTCATAATCTACAACAAATGAAAACAATCCCTGAACTCAAACCAAAAACCTCCGTTCTGTTACTGAGAATCCAAAAGGCAAAAAACCAAAAAGAGTAGGGGCTGCTTCGGGCTAAAGCCCAATAGGCCGTCGCCTTAGGCTCTCCAAAAATGTGCTAAAACTAGAGTCCCCTAAAATTATTTTAGCCCCCGTATATAAGTCCTTTTTTTTTCTTTTGTATATAACAACACTGGGAGCCAGTTTAAAACCCAAACAACCTATTTTACACAGGGAAAATGACGTCTAAGGACGTATTTGATAATTAATACCCGCCAAGGACATTTTCAGCATTAACAAATGTTCTTAGATTGTCCTTGGTGGATATTAATTATCAAAACACATCCTGGGCCGTCATTTTCCCTTTTACACACGTAAGGGCCACATGCCCAACTTTACTTACTGAAACACGAAAGTAAATGGAGATTGCAAAATAATCTAATGTGCCAGCCCTTAAATTTCGGAGGCCTGACTGAAAAAAATTAAAGTCAATTAAACTTTTTTTCAACCACCAAATGTATGTATTCAACACGGAAAAAGCCCAAAGTCGATAAATAAACTTTTCAAAAAGCATCACGTATTAAAACAAGGGCATACACTATTTGACATCTTCTTCTTTGTTTTTTTTTCTTTCTTTCTTTCCTGATCCCAACAAAGAAGAGATGAGATCGAGTATGTACTTTAAAAATTAATTAGGGGATATACATAAAATATAGCAGAGAAGACCAACGATTTCCAACTTAATAAATTATTGTACAATTACATAGCCGAAATGTATAATAAACGTAATTACACATAGATATAATCTTTTGCTTGAATACATACATTCATACATACATACCTGAAAGTCGAAAATCTCGGAGATTATCGTCCAAATGAGAAGCTATAAGAAAATCGTCTTCTGACGAAATATCGATCAATTGGAGTTTTTCCATTGCAAGTAGACCATTATCATGTCAACTTCTACGCATGACGAGTAGTATATACTAGTATGTGGAGAGAGAGAGAGAGAGAGAGAGAGACCGCTACAATTTTGAATTTTGGGGAAGTTACTTTAATTAAGGAAGTAATGGTGATTTTGGAAACGGACAATAGTAGTAGTAGTACTACTACTCCTTTTGGAGCGGGAAATCTTGGATATCGAATCCTGCGATTTCCGATTTTCACTCCTGAGGAGGAATGATACGCCCACCGCATCTCACTCACCGAACAACCCACCGAATTACCCATTGCTCAACACGTGGCGGTGGGCCTCACCATCTTCAAAAAAGAAAAAAGAAAGCCAGAAATTCAAGTCACCCTCTCTCTCTCTCCTCTTCTTTCTCTTCTTCCGCTGCACTCCTCACCACCAAAACTCCCACAACCGCCTCCTCTGCCGCCGACAGGGGCGACAGCCCCTTACCCAAACCCCATCTTCGACGCCCTCCTCCACTACGGCTCAACCTGGAACTCCACCGCCACCACCGACCGCCTCCGTTGATCTCAAATCCATCACCGCCGTCCTCCCGACGCTTCCCCGAAATGCAACTTCCTCATCTTCAGCCTGACCCACGAAACCCTCCTCTAAGCACGTCCTAAACCTCAACGGCCACACCGTCTTCGTCGACGAGAACGCTTACCTGGTCTCCAAGCTCAAACAAGCACACCCGGACATCGAGGTCTATTATTATTATTCTCTGATTGCAGGGTTTAAGTTCTTTTTTTTGTTGTTGATATTTTCGGAGGAGCCTGGTGTGAGGTTTTGTTTGAGATTTGGAGTCTTTTCTAGAGATAGAAGAGGAGAGGGTGTGAAATGGGGGAAGAGAGAGATTATCGGCGTACTTGGAACGGAGGTTTGGGGGATGGCGGTCGTGGTGGTCGTCGGCAGTGATTGTAAACGAAGATTTGGAGTCTTTTCTGGAGTGCAGCGGAAGAAGAGAAAGAAGAAAGAGGAGAGAGAGAGGGGGTGACTGGAATTTTCTGGCTTTCTTTTTTTTTTTTTTTTGAAGATGGTGGGCCGGTGGGGCCCACCACCACCACGTGTCGAGCAATGGGTAGTTCGGTGAGTTGTTCGGTGGGAATGCGGTGGGTGTATCATTCCTCTTTCAGTCTTCGGCCTCATGCAAAGCCCAAATCTTGTCCACGAGCGCATATATATATATATTCCGGATCAAGTCTACACCCTTACGGTCCGCATCTCTCTGCACCTCCCTTTTTCCGATTAAATTTCGATGATCCGAGCCGTTCAATGTGATCAGAACGTGATTTTAAAGGTACCCGTGAGAAATCAGCAAAAAAAATGATCGGGAAGGGCTTCATCCGAACAATTTTTTATTGAACGGTTCAATAAAAAACTGTTCAAATCAAGCCCTTCCCGGTGTTATTTTTTTGCCGATTTCTCGTGGGAACACTTAAAATCACGTTCTGAACACATTGAGTTGCTCAGATCATCGAAATTCGATCGGGAAAAGGGAGGTGGGACCGGTGCGGACCGTAAGGGTGTGGATAAGAGCCGGACTGATATATATATATATTGGGGCGGTTCCGCAGACAACCAATTAAACACCTAAAAAAATATCCCAAATCTTAATCTCATAGTTCCCGATCAAATCACGAGCTTATTTATCTTTGCATTTCTTTCGCGTCAAATATTTGTAGATAATTGATTCTTCTTGAACAGAGGAATCAAAAAAAGTAAAAAATTATGGTTAAAAAAAAAACTTCAATTTTTTTTAATAAAAACAAAACTCAACCAAGAAACCAATTTTTTCAAACTTTATTCAAAAAAAATTGAGTTTGGATAATACTATTTACTTTTCCGATTCCAGTCGTCGAGACAAACCAATAATCCATAAGTATTTGACGCAAAACTAACAAATACAACATAAAATTTGAATAAAGACAACAACAACAAAAAAAAAACCAAGTGACTTATTTAGCCAAAACACCTTAGTAGTCACATAATCCTTCAAGATGTACATTCGCTCTCAATCGTCTCTCAATTCTCGCTTTTGCAAATTTTAATACATCTTATTTTAAGCTCGCCCTCACACTCCCGCTCAAGCAGGCGAATACAAACTTGGACTTAAGTGTACCAAAAAAACAAAACTTGGACTTAAAAAAAGATTTGGATGAGAAGAGAAAAAATAGAACATATCGGTCATTAGAAAAGAACTGGTATTTCTTTTTTGAAGAAATTAAATAGACATCCTATTTAAGTTTCTCTTCTATTTTGAAAGTTATAAATAAATTTTAGGTTCTCAGTTTTCTCTTATTGAAACCAAGGGTGAGTTTGTTTATATGTGTTCAATGTAGTCCGCATTATTTAATTTTAGTAATATCTTATTATTTTCTACAACCTTTTGGAATCAATCAGTTAATGAAAAAGAGGCCCTTTTCTCCGATTGTATTTTAGCAACTTCAAATTAGTGAAAATACATACAAATTGCAGCTCAAAATGATTTCAATTTTTTGACAAACCTTAAAAACTAGAAATTATGGAAAATTATTACCGAGCTCTAT
The DNA here is from genome assembly GCA_025642025.1 of Rhododendron ferrugineum. Classification (NCBI taxonomy): domain Eukaryota; kingdom Viridiplantae; phylum Streptophyta; class Magnoliopsida; order Ericales; family Ericaceae; genus Rhododendron; species Rhododendron ferrugineum. The sequence continues at coordinate 12,903,770 of JAOTQK010000018.1, read as the reverse complement.
TAATTATATTTCTAGTTTTTCAGCAACCAAGATAAATGAGCTCACTCTGCAAAGACCCGGTATTTTTAATAACTAATAATAATTATCAAAACAAAAAAAATATTATTTTGCTCAAAAAATTATTTTTTTCGTGTCACCAAATTTTATTCCATAATTGATTGTGCACGCGTGTCTGGCGAGTTAATTTCTTATTGTGTGCACTGGATCATTTTACTGTTCGGGCTTGAGAAGATTAATATGCATCTATTGGTGGTTTGCTAGAAATTCATTAGTGTGCTCATTTCTGGTCAAAGTTCATCTGATCGTCTGGGTTCTTGTAGTCTTTTTTTTTTTGTTGACTAGCAATATATTTCTTTTTGAAACTGCTATAGGATATATGAATTTTTCGCTCAGCAGAAGGTGCGTCAGGCCATGCCTGGGCTGGGAATGAAGACATCAATCACCTCGTTCTTTCTCGTTTTATATCAGTTAGATGATTAGTTTGGTTTTATCCAAGTTATCTATAATAAATTTCGTTGTGTAAGTACCGTTGGGCTTTATCAATACAGTACCTCTCATTTTTGTCAAAAAAAAAAAAAAAAAAAAAAAAACTAGAATCCTAACCAATCTAAATACCAAACCAATACTCCACCATTACCATCACCATCACCATCACCTCACATCTCTTTTCCCCTTATTTCCAGCCGAAACTCTCACCCTCTCCCTGCCATTTTCAGGCTCCCAAATCCCCCATTCCCTCCCTCAAACCCTCTCCATGCAACACCACATTTTTACCCATTGGATATTAGCCCTCATGCAATCCAAAACCCAATTTAAAACCCACCCTTCATCCATTGTTTTTTTTTCCCAGCCTTCCTCCCATTTCGGCAGAAGAGAAGAGAGAGAGAGAGAGAAGGCAGCCGCGAACACCATCACCTCCGGCCGCCGCTCATCCTCCTAACGCCGGCAGTCACTACCTCCTCCGGCCACCCCACCGCCGGAGCCACCATCTTCATCCATCATTCCACCATTCAAACACCCGTTAACCACCACCGAACCAGTCACAAAACCAGCCCCATTTCAGTCCAAAAATCAGCTCCGAAGCAACCCCATACCACCTCGGATCGGCTCCGAAACAGCCCGAAAATCTGCTCGCAAAGCAAGTCCCAAACAGCCGCAAAAATAGCCCGTTCCCGCCCCCGAAACCTGCTGCATTTCAGTTCCTGAACAGCTCCGGAAAACGCATTGAAAATCAGTCTGTATCGGCACAACCGAGCACCACTGCCGCACCTCCACTGCCGTACACACTACTACCACCGACGAGCTCCGCCGTCTCTCCGACCTGCCCCGAACCTCTCCGAAAATCGTTTCGCCGGACGAGAGGTCGTTCGGAACTCACCTCCCTAATTATATATCACATTTATATGGTGATTTTAGTGTTTCAGTGTGAAAATAATCGAACCCGACGTCGCCGGTCGAGCTCGGCCGAAATCCCCTGTTTTCCCGAAATGAAACAGTGGCCACTGAAATTTGAAATGGGATTTGGATAAATTATAGTTTAGCCTATGAAGTTTGTCTAGTTTATAAATCTAACCCTTGAATATTAAAAGCTAATATTATAAGCCCCAAGTTAATTAGTTTCGATACGATCTTAATTTAATTGCATGATTAATTCTATGGCATGATAAATTTTATCGCATGATTTGTTATTATCGTGAAATTAACAGTTGTTAGCCTATTAACATGTTTCGTAAAAATGTTGGATTGCGTGATATATTGTTGTACTGATAGATTGGACAAATGGGTTTCCGGAGTTGGTTGCGATGTATGGATTTATCACCTTAGACGTGAAAATAGGATTAATGGAAAAATGGAAAAATGTGAAAGATTGTGGGCTTAGCAGGACCTCAGGGGTAGCTTAATAGGATCTCGTGTTATCGGGGGTAGCCTGGTAGGACCTTGAGGGCAGCCTAAAAGACCCGGTGTAACTAGGGTGGCCAAGCAGGACCTCAGGGGTAGCTTGGCAGGACCTCAGGTATTGAGGGTAGCATAGCAGTACCTTGAGGGTAGCCTGATGGACCTAGAATTGTGAGAGTATGACCTGTAAAGTATGTCAAGCAGAATTCTGAGTTAATGGCTAGTAATTGAAATTGATCGTTTGCTGCTTAAATTGCCTTTTAATTTAATCGTATTGTACATGCCTTTATTTGTAAGTTATGGGTTTCAGGTGGGTTTGGCTATTGAGCGTCATCGCTCACAGTACTATGTTGCCCTGGTAACTCGAACACTAAGTATTGAAGTTGGAACAGAAGGGCCGTAGGCAAAGAATGATTTGACGATGACCAATGAAGAGATTGTTGACTCTGAATTCCGTCCTTTAGTTGCTTTGACTAATTTAAATCAACTTTATTTTGAGCGCTTTCTGGTTTATTGGGAATTGTAATATTTTGACAAATTCAAAAACTTAAATTACATTCGATTAGTTGTAATATGGTGACACGGGCTTTTGGAACAATGACGTAGTAAATATATGGATTTCTCTTGGAAAAATTGTCTTGGAAATTTTAAAACCTGGAAAAAGAAAAATATTATTAGAAATCTCTTTTCAATATTTTTTTTAATGTCTCCGAATTTTCGGGGCATTATACACTCTAGCTGAGTGTATGATTGAGTGAAGTTTTAATTGAGTTTTTTTTTAAAAATACCAATTGCATGATTTTCAATATTTCCTTGTCTCTATTTACTCACCAACAAAACAGAGTATTGGTTTTGCATTCATGAGTTGAACTAACTTTTGTTCTATGTGGCAAGTAGGGTGGAGTGTAGTTGATGCATCTCTTATACTCTAATGCACATAGGCAGGGTCTAATTTCTGTAAGCACGCATCCTTCCCTCTTCGAGTCCCTTAGGATAGAGTAGATTTGGATTATAAAAAAAAATTTGTTCTATATGTATTTTGGGAAGGTTGCAAGGCCTTTTATCTACATGTGATTTGTCAAGTTCGGTTAAGGATGGGTACGCAAAACCTTTGGTCCTTCTCAAACGTCGGGGGGGGGGGGGGTACGCAAAACCTGGGCTCTTTCTCCTTTCTCTAACCTTTTTGCAGGCCTCTTCTTGTTATTCCTGCTGCTGCCATTTCCCCTTCTCCGGGTCTCTCCCCTCTATTTTGGCCTTTCACCCGCCGACTATCACTGTTGGGTGTAGGCGGCTTGGCTTAATAGTAAGATGTGTTTGGCAGATAAAGGTGGCGAGATCTGCGTGGTGCACGACATCAGCCTTCCTGGGGGCTGTCAGATCAGCCTAACAACATGGTGGACCATGCAGTAGGTGATGTTGGGTGGAGGGTTTCGTCGACGACGCCAAGCTTCTTCAGATCTGATGGTGGCCAGAGGTGACGATGGTGGTTATGTTTTAGCTCGGAGGTCTTTCGTTGTTGGTCACAGTGCGGTGGCGGTCTGATGGCAGCTTGGTTCCTGCCTTCGATTCTCAGATCGTTTAAGAGGACCGAATTGGCGATTTCTCGGCGGAGTTTCTCTGGGTTCCGGACGCGTATGGGGCTCGTCGGCGAAGGTTGTTGCTCGTTTTTCTGTGGCTGAGTGTTGTGGTCATTCGTCGGATTTGGTGGTAGTGCGACCTGTTGGAGTGGGTGGCTGGCGGTTGTAGGGTTGCGTTTTGCAGGGCTGCTAGGGTTGGGTAAGGATTGGGCTGGGCATGCCTATGTTTTCTATGAGCTTGCTTGTTTGGGTTTGGGCTTAATTTTATATCTGGGCTTTCTAGGCTTTTAGGATGTGTGAGCTATATTTTGTATTCATCTGGGCATTGTGAGGCCCTAAGGGTGTTTTTGGGCTTTGTCCTCAGGTGTTTCGGCCTTGGCCCGTTCTGGGTTCGGGCAGTTTGCCCTTGGATTGTAGGGTTTTGCCCTCTTTAGGTGTTTATTCAACCTTAGGTTGGATCCCCCTCCCCTCTCCCCCAACTTGATGTACCCATTGTCAAATTTTTCCTAATAATATTTTTTGCCGTTTAGGAAAAAAAGGATGGGTACATTGCGTACCCAAATGTAAAAACAATTTGACATTGTTTTTCAGGTGATTTCATCTTTCCATCATTCACTTATTCGATGGAGTTAATAGATATTTTAACTCTTGTCTTATATTTTTATCCTTTGGGGCCCGATTGGATGCGGGATGAGTTTTGGAGGTATTATTTATAAAGGAATAAGATAGTAGGGCATTTTATTTATGGAGGGATGACCCAAATTCTAGGGCAGAGCCAACATGTGACCGGCCTCCTCCCCTTGTAATTTTATTTCCTACCACCCACCCACCCCCCCCACCCCCTCGGGGGGGGGTGTTGGTTTACACCTACTTAAAAAATGTTAGAGAAGTTGGAAAGTTTGGGTATACTGGTATAGGGTTAATT
>JAOTQK010000018.1:12866561-12895931 GCA_025642025.1 Rhododendron ferrugineum | reverse complement strand
GGGGGGGTGTTGGTTTACACCTACTTAAAAAATGTTAGAGAAATTGGAAAGTTTGGGTATACTGGTATAGGGTTAATTCATTGCTTACTTTGTTTTCACATGTTTTCAACCCAATCAATGGACCACTTAAAGAATTAAATGCATGTTTCAGAAGGGCATATAGCAAATTGCTAGTATTTTTAATCTTTTGTGCTTATGATTTGAATCTTTTAAATACATTAGGCTAAAAGCTGTTGTGCCAATTAAAGAATACTTAAAAAAAATTGCTCAGTATTTCTTTGTTAAATTTTACTGTGATTTTTTCTTAGTTTATTGTAAAATGGTGCCCTCTCTGAACGGGATTAAAAAGTAGTTGATTTGGATGAAGTATTAAAGAGAGAGGATAAAATAGTACTTGGTTTGAATGGAGGATAAAATGGGAGGTATAAGGAATGGTGGATGATGTAAAAAGCTGTCAAATGACTCTTTTGCCCTTCTACAGTAGTAAATTAGATATTCATTAGATTAAATATAAAATTGTAAAATCCAATAAAATTAATCATTTTTCATAATTAACCAATAATAATTTAGTTTACTAATAAATTAATTAATTTAATAAGAATTAAAATTCATCTTTAAGGGTTTTTTTTATTAATTTTTTTTTAGTGGAGAACTTGTAATACCTTTTTTTTATTTATATATACAATTTAAATATGTGTGCATTTTAATTGATTATGGGTGGGGGTGTATACCAGCATAGGACTTTATTCAGTCATCAATTTGGATCCACTACGCTGCTCAAACATGTTCATTAAGAGAGCCTTGAATTTTGATGAACTCAAGTTCTTACTCATTCTTTGGGGAGTACAATGAGGCCTTGCGTCTTTCCTTTAGTTCCTCATTGTCGGTGGAAATCACCAGCTGTAACAGCCCCAATATGTTTGTTCCATTCAGCTCATTTATGAGTCTTCTAAGTGTGTGAATTCATTTTGTAGTGTAATGATTTGAAAATTGCAAGAGAGTCAGATCTCAAATCTCTCTCCTGGCCCCATAACGCTATTGTGAGACTCTCTGTTCCACCAATCAATAGGTATGTTTCTTACTCTTGCACTAAAAAAAAGCTGAATGACTGAATATATATTTTTTGTCCAAAGGTTTGTTAGAAAGTATCTAGATGTGGGATTATCCGTAAGAGGACTGTGATGTAGCTTGCTTAGCCTCAAACCTAACCGTTGAATAGGTTGAAAAGCCCAAGCGTAGAGATAGGTCGTTGTCAGCATAAAATAACCGAAAAGACCGGGATCGTACCCACAGAGAGCTTCGAATATAGCTAGTTCGGATTGTAGATTTCAGGGTTTACGGCGTTTAGACGGCCAACTTTTGATTTTGCTTTGAAAGGTGGAGATCTCTCTCTCGAAAAGACTAAAAATGGATTTGATTAACTAAATGAGGCAAGTCTAAGAATCACCCTTCCCGCGACTTAGGTCGTTATCGATTCTCAAAGATAACTCAAGTGAGAGTCACGACTGCATGCTCTCACCCGGAAAATTTAACTTTGAACTTTGTTTAAATCAAATGATATGATTTTCCGGAATAGAGATAAACTCATTTGAGCACATTTATCGAAACCTATGAGTGACAGAGTTCCAAGCATGCCGTGTGCCAAGGTTCTTTGTCTACATGGCATCAAAGAAGTTAATAACTCGAGTTTAGACCGAAAAATCACAAGTTTAGTATATTCCGGAGCCCATTCTTTAAGCCTAAGGTTACGAGAACGTATAACAACCTAATCATTGGGAAAGAATCACCCCAAGACTTAGCCAATAAACTACTCACACATGCTTGAAAGATAAAGCATGAAGATAAAAAGAGACATGAGATTTAACAGTAGAAAACGAAAATAAATTTGATATATTACGAAGGATCTAGAGCGTAAATACAACTTTAATGAACAAGAAAACAACAAATGAACTAAACTTACCTGAATTTTTGAAGGATTACACTAGAAAAGCTTGAAAGCAACGATGGAGGAAATTCTAGAGAGAGAACTAAAACTAAAGCATAAAATAGATCATCTATGAGGGGGTGTGTGTGTGTGTGAGAGAGAGAGAGAGAGAGAGAGCGCTATTAATACATCTCAACTCCTCTCTCCAAAATAACACAAAAAATTGCCATAAGTGGCAAGTATTCCATAAGTGGAAAGTCCAAAAATCTGCCTGCAAGCTTGTGGTATCGATACTTAAGGTAGGGGGTATTGATACTGAGAAGTTAAGCTTGTGCTGGATCTGCTGTAACGCTCCTGTATTGATACACCTCTAAGGGTTGTATCAATACACTGTCCTCTGTTCAAAACCTTGAACTAGTAGTATTGATACCTCTTTTAGGGGGTATCAATACCACATTGTTATCTCTGCATCTTCCTTGCTCCACAACTCCCAGCATTTTATTTCATTCCCTAAACTTAAGTAAAAACTATATTTTTAATTTTTCTTTATTTTAATTTATTTAATGAAAATAAGGAAGTACTTAATGAAAATAAGAAAGTACCCCCCATTTGGATCCAATCAAAATATCAACCCCCAACTTTTAGTGTAAAACAGAAAACTGCACATTTTTTTCTAGAAGAAATGGCTCAAAACATGACCTTTACTCTTTAAATAAAACCTTGCTAATTTGCAGTTGCTCTTAGAAAAATTCAAAGATCAATTACCACCATTTTTCATTCCGAAAATCGATACTTTTTCGGAAAGTCATTTTTTCCATACTTAGCCAAATTTTAAGAGGTCGACAGGGTCTTCCTTGGTTTCTCGAGTACTTGGACGCACTTGGGCCATCCATGACGTCAAAACGCGCCTTATTCACACGATTTACATGAAACACTTAAGAAACTACCTTACGTGTAATATCAAAGAAAACACTAAACTTTATAAACATAAATACAATAAAACTAAGGACTTAAGCACCAAGAATATGCATTATTGGGTGTTTATCATAGATTTCCATTTGCTCAATCTGAATTGAATTTTTTATTTAAACCAAAAGGATTATGAATTAGTTGGATATTAGTTACATGCTTCTTTGCTAAATAACTACCATTTGTAAAATGGTGTATCCTAATTAGTTCAATAAGATTACTAGGTTTTTGTGTATTCTCCTCGATGGAGGTACTCCATTCCCATTGATACATGGACATCTAAAAAAGAACATGCTTCTTTGCTAAATAACTGCCATTTGCAAAAGGGTGTATCCTGATTGGTTCAATAAGATTACTAGGTTCTCGATGGAGGTACTCTGTTCCCATTGATACATGGACATTTAAAAGAGTAATAATGAACAAGTTTGAAAGGGGTAAAGAATAGTGGTGGTATTGAACAAATTAAGGCATTGGATGCCATCGCAATATAGCATTGGCTTGGTTTGTACTACATCTTAACTAAATATGAATAGGCTTAATGACATGTGCATTTTGATATAGGAAAGTTCATATCAATGGTGATGCAAGGAAAATGAACAGCTTGCTGGGAAATAGCTTAAACCCTTTGCTGTTAAAGATATTCTTGATGATGGGGTACGGGGGTTCGCTGATATGAGCACTCTTTAGGAACTTTGGGTTTAATGTGAACGATGCAATCTAATGGTTATTTATTTGCAACGCTCCTCTCACATGGGTGAGACCTGTACATACACAGGACTTGCTCCTATCTAATTGCAAACTTTTTGATGGAAAAAATTATTTTTTAATGATTTTATTGTGAGTTATTCGCTTTCTTTGCAGTTTTTGTTGAAATGCCCATCGACTGGTACAAACAGGGAGGCTAAGTTGTGGTTGTGCCGCTAGCAAGTTGCCCTACCCATCCACTGCTTACGACGAAAGATAATACTCCTAGATGTATAGCCCGAAGCGTAGGGCTTCTAGTCGTTTGCAGAATAACTCGGTAAGATCGACATCATACCACAGGGAATCGAATACTGCTAATTCGGATTGTAGGCTTTATGTCAGGTTTGCGGTGTTTAGACGGCCAAGTGTCGGTTTTACTTTTAACGGTAGAGATTTCTCTCGTATAGACTAGAAATGAGTTTAATGAACTAAAAAGAGGCAAGTCTAGGGATCGTCCATCTCGTGACTTAAGCTGTTATCGATTCTCGAATATAACTCAAGTGAGAGTCGCGACCGCGCGCTCATGCTCGGAAGATTTAGCTTTAAAGACTACGTTTCATGAAATGATGTGATTTACTGGAATCGAACTAACTTGTTTGAACTAATTAATCAAACACGTAGGATGACAGAGTTCTAAGTATACCGTGTGCCAAGACCGCACGTTTACACGGCATCGAAGAAGTTAAAAATTCTAGTTTAGACCAAAAATTGCAAGCTTAGTTCTAATTCGAAAACCATTCTTTTAAGCCCAAAAGTACGAGAACGAACAACAGCCTAAATCAATGGGATAAATTAGCCCAAGACTTAGCCAATCAACTACTCAACTATAACAAAAGATAGTAGAAAAACGAGACATGTGATTTAATCGATAAAAACTGAAATAAACTTGATATTATAAAGGATGTAGTCCGTAGCTATAACATTAATAAACGAGAAAACAACAAACGAACTAAACTTACTTGAATTCTTAAAGATTGAAAGCTTGAAAGACTAAGAACAATAATGGAAATCCTACAGAGCAAGAAACTAGAAAACTTAGGCCTAAAGTTACATAAATGGCCATCATTTCCATAAATGGCATACAAGCCTATTTATATGGCTTGTAAATCAACTTTACAAAAGACCAAAAGGTCCCTAAAATATCTAAAAAACATCCCATAAGTAAAAACTTTTCATAAATGGAAGGTTGTAAAAGGTGGAAAAACACATATATTTTTCCAGGCAGTAACGGTACTGGAAATTCCTCAGTACCGGTACCAGTCTTCAATAGGCTGATTTCTGCTGCTCTCTGATCAGTGGGTACCGGTACTGGCAATTTCTCAGTACCGATATCGGGTGGACAGATTATTGGGCAAACTTTGCGGGCTCACTCCGGACACTCCCGAACTCGGATTAGGGTAATCTTTAGACCGTTGGAAAGCTTCTTGAGTCTACTTTCTAACCCAAGTGGTTTGGATCCAAGATAATTTGTACATCAAAAGATATGACGATTCTACCCTCAACTGGTCGGAAAATGAATAGTTTTAGTAAAATCCTCACACCTCCTTCAATTCTCTTGACCCTTAGGCGACCCGAGCAACCTCCAAACCATCTCTTCATGACTTTTCGAGCACTACAACGGGGCGGTACATGGCAACCCGGAGCATTCCTTGGGGTTCAAATGCGCCTTATTTATACGAATTACCTAAAATACACAAAAACCTACCTTACGTGCAATATCACATAAAACACTTAACTTTATAAATATAAATACAATAAAACTAAGGACTTAAACACTAAGAATATGCATTATTGGGTGCTTATCATCCACCAGTACAAACAGGGGAGCTAGGTTTCGGTTCAAGGTAAGAAGCCCTTAAATATCAATTGTGTTTGCTCTACTTAATCAGTCACAAAAAGAGAAGCATTCAAGTCTTATGACTTATGATCCTCTTTAGATGTGTTAATTCCTTTGCAAGTTGCATTTGATCCAAGCTCGCACCTCACAAGATACGATACTACACATGATCGAATGCACGTTGTATGGTGCGTGTGTAGGCATTGTTTCATATATGGCACAAATTAGAACTCCTCTTCATGTTGTGATCCAGATTTGTAGTTCGTTTGTTGACATTCTTCTGGTTCTAGATGAAGTATACTTTGTTTGTATAATTAGTCTTGCAAATTTATCTAATACACCAACTTCACATCCTTGCATATCTTTGAACAAAGTTTTGATTTGGTTTTATTTTTCAGGAGTGAGCAATTTGGAGCACAAATTAGAGCCGTATTCACTTCATCTCATTATTTCAACTCTTTGCTATCTTGCTTATTTGTTTGGAAAGGTTATAGTCAAGAGAGAGAGAATTCTTAGTTTAGATGTGAGCAAGTTATGTTAAGACGTTCCTATTTTTTCTCTTTTATTTGTTTGACTATTGCTAAGTCTTTGATGGTTTGTTGTCTTTGCCAATGAATGAAATCTATTCAGAAGTTGTTGGCTTACACGTTCATATTTTTTCGTTAGTTGCTCCAATTATATTTGTTGTGAATGGGTTGCATTGTGCCTTCAAGCACTGGCATAGTTGTTGGATTGGAAGATTGCTACCTATTTGAGTTCTTTTTGTGTTTTCTTGACCCTCTTTTTTTTTGAAAGTGTCAATGTATTTTCTTGACCAGGGTGTTCTTGCATTAGTCAGATTATTAAATGATGGGAGCATTACCGGTAAATTGTAGTTAATTAAAAGGGAGTTTGATCCCTACATCCCACCCACACTCCATCAATCAAAACCTAAATTGCCGATTGCATAATCATCGTCCTCAAATATTTTTTCCACGGCTGGCCTATAAATGTCGGGAAACTTCCCTTCACCGATTTCAGATTCGACGTTGCGTCGATCAGGCATTTTTGGTTTTAATCCGTTTGGCCTTGGGCAGTGACCAGGTTTTTCTTGTTAGAAGTTTGGGTGGAGACTGAGGATGTCACATTATTGGAAGACAGTGCCGAAATGAACTCAACGGTGCCGGCGACAGATGCGAGCATGTCGCGGGGGAATTCTTTTTCAGGGGTATTTTTGGAAGGTTGGGGCGTAGAGGATCTCTGGCTGTAATTAAAGAATGGGTGGACTAATTGTAGTTTAATACTCATATCTATGGACTGTTGGCCAAAGCTCAATCATATTATTCTAAGAGTCATAATAAATTTTTATCTCTAGGATTTTCATAATTAAGTATCTGCTTTTTGTTCGGATGAGAATTCAAAAAAAATTGGGTTTGGTTTTTGGGATAATGAGTAGGGAGAGAAATTGAGTAATAATTGAAGATAGAGGTAATAAGTTGAGAGAGATGAGAAATGTGAGTAATGATTGGAGATAGAGGTAATAAGTGAAGAGAGAAATGAAAGTAATGATTGAAAGTATAAGTAATGAATGTTTTTAGAGTTGATTTTTTTTTCCAAGTTCCCATCCAAATAATCCATCATTATGAGAGCTCTAGAGACATAAATTAACTATGTCTCTTTAGAATACTACATTTCAAAAAGTAAAAACCAAGATTCAAATGTTGTTTCTTATTTCTTACCTTAAGAAAGGTAGGGCGTAGACCACAAAGAAAAGCAAATCGAAGCTCACGTTGAAATTGCTTAAGAGATGAATGAACGCTCATTAGAACATTAGGCGAAAGAGAAGCTAGAGTGATTCTCTTCTCCGAAACTTTTTTGAATGATATTCAAGAAAATGATATTTTAAAAAAATTCATAGAATTAGAGGAACTCGTCCTCTTGGACGAAATGATCAAGGAATATTCGGAGACACATCTACAAAAGATTGGTATAGGAATCCACAAAGAAACGATCCAATTAATCAAGATATAAAATGAGGATCGTATCCATACGATTTTGCACTTCTTGACAAATCTAATTTGTTTCATTATTCTAAGTGGCTATTCTATTCTACGTAATGCAAAACTTGTTATTCTTTACTCCTGGACTCACGAATTCCTATATAACTTAAGCGATACAATAAAAGCTTTTTCTATTCTTTTCTTAATTGATTTATGTACCAAATACCATTTGACCTATGAGTGGGAACTAATGATTAGCTCTGTCTGCAACGATTTTGGATTTTTTTCATAACAATCAAATTCTATCTGTTCTATACGTGAGTCGAGTCGGGTAAGCGAAATGAGGATCTTCATATATAGAGAGATCCCCTTTTCTACGCAATCTGGAGAGAAAGAAAAAGATTGGTACCTTTGTCTTTTGGTTACTGATTCGGGCATCTATGGAAAGAGGAAACCTTGCGTTGTCTAGTAAGCTGCAATGACCAAAAAAATAAGATTTTTGCACTGGTTCAAACGGATTGAACATTGGAGTGTTACATTTTTTAACCATATTTTTAATGTATAAACCGTCTAAATTCTATATAAGGAGCTCAGTCTTTTTAATAAAAAATGTATGTGTCAACCTCTATAAAATGCCACGTAAGGTCCTGATATATTAATTATGAGAGCCCTAAAAATAAAAATTAATTATAACCTTTTAGGATAAAATGATCAGAAAAATAAGATCTTGCACCGATTCAGACGAATTGAAATTTGGAGCACTTAATTTTTTAAAAGGTTTAAATAAAAAAAATATGGTTAAAAAATTCAGTACTTTAATTTTCAATCCGTCGCGAAAATCTTATTTTTCTGATAATTTTATCCTAAAAGATCATAATTAATTTTTATTTTTAGGATTTTCATAATTATCTACTCTATATGGTCCCAAACAGCGTGGCAATTTTTTTTTCCCAAATTACTAATTTCCGTTTTTTATTGGACAGTGTGTAACGATATGATAAAAAAAAGACGTACATAATTTAAGGGGAAAGTTTATGTTATATCCCTTCGACTTTACACGAAAATTCAGTTTGATCCTTCTAGTTTCAATTTGGAAAATTCAAACCTTCGATTTAGGATTAAGTTTCAATGTGCACCCTCCGTTGCGTTCCGTTTCTTTTTTGGACAGAAAACATGCATGTGCCTCTCACATGACCAAATGGGAGGGGTATAATTGCCAATTCCCTCATTCCCTCTCCTGTCTCCTCTCCCCTCCCTTGGAGGGACAAATCCCTCCCAAAGTCTCCGATCCAAACCCATTTCCAACCACGACCACCATCTCCCATCACCAAAGCCACCACCACCCACCTCCACACCAAATTAAACCCTCTCCCTACTTTCTTTCCTACCGCCACCACCACTACCATATAACTTAAACCAGAATCAAAACTAAAAAAATTGCATAAGTCTCCAATTTAGAGCTTCAAATGTGCAAATTCACCTTTCCCAATCGGATCAAAGAACTCAATTTGCAGGATTTTCAAAATATGTTTCAACTAAACAATGAAATGTTACTGGATAGAAGCTTTCTTCTCTCTGGACTATTTTTACAAAGTTTGAAACAGTTTTCTAGAAATTCGTGTAGTTGACTATTTTCAAAACTTGTTTTCTGCTATTATTTCGAAAAATAACTCACTCCATAGGAATTTCATTTTCCTTTTGATTTTAAAAGCTATTTCCAATGAAATATGGAGTAATAAAGTTTCTTCTGGACTTATCTCTCTCTCTCTGAAATTGATCTGGATTTTGTGATTCGAAAAAGGGTACGTACCAAGATGACAACGGGAAACCCGTGGTGCTTGAGTGCGTCAGGGAAGTAGAGAGGAGGATAGCAGGAAACAAGAACGTGTGATTTCATTCCGTCCATTTTCAATCTCCTTTTAATTATCTTGATTGCTTAAAAATTAAAACAGACGAAAGGATAAGAAATGTGAACTCTGAATGTGGAAGCTGAATGATTTGCTCTGATTTTTGATTTCCGGTTACTCTAATATGGGTAGTGGTAGGGGCTTCTCAAATGGATTTGTCTTCATTGGGAGGTTTGGTATTGATTTGGGAGGGGATAATTTTTGCTGAGGACATGAATTTTGAGAGAGGAAAGGGAAATGGCTAGAAGGAGAAATGGACAAATATATCCCTCCCATTTGGTCATGTGAGAGGCACATGCATGTTTTCCGTCCAAAAAATAGACGGAATGCAACGGAACGTTCACATTGAAACGTAATCCTAAATCGAAGGTTTGAATTGTCCAAATTGATACTAGAAGGACCAAATTGAATTTTTGTGTAAAGTCGAAGGAATATAACAGAAATTTTCCCACTGTTGGAATTGACAAACATAAAAGAGGAACAGTTGATGCCCAATTCAGATAGATACATCTCTGAGGCGGCGAATTGATTTTTGAGAGCCATGTCGACGAGAGAGAGACCCAGAAGAGGTGTATTACCTCCTGCTCAAGAGGTAATCAATCCCCCATCAACCCTTCATCTTTAAAAAACTCCCAATTTCCCTCTTTAACGTCACAATCAAATGATAATTGTTTTCATTTTCAGTCACCGATTTTGTTCAGTAGAAGACCCTTTATTTACTTTCTGGGTTATTAATTCCTCCCTTTAATTTACCCATCACCTCATCTCAATTCGTCTAGCTGATTGTTTTTTGTTTTGTTCAATCATGGATTTTTGTTTTAATAGAATAAAACCCTTTCTTTAGTTGCTGTGTGATTAATTCATCTTGTGAGGTGTCTTTGAATTGACTGTAATACTGGAGTTATTGTAAAGGGAGTAGGGCTGAGACCGATAAGGCCATGCCCGGAATCGCGGGTAGCGGCCTACCCGACTCAAGCCCTTACCGGGTCGGTGGCTTTCCCACTGGATAGTTTGGAAGCATCTATAATGTAATTTCGATTAAGGTTTCCTTAACAAAGAGTACTTGCAGAAGTGTGAGAGTTGAGTTTTTAATCTGTAGTGCGTATTTTTTCAGCGCACCGTCAAACCACTTAGATTGGATTCTCTCGTGTTATGCGATTTTTGCATTTTCTCGTCTAGTTTTTTTTTTTTTTGATAAGCATTTTCTCGTCTAGTTATTGCACTGCAATTCTTATCGTAAGATAATATAATATTCGTGCTATTATTATTTTTTTTGATGTCGGCAAAAGAAATTTTATTAATCTCTACATGATTACAAAGATTAAAAGGACAATGGCAAATGGAAATTAAAATTACTTAATCCCCAAGGCTACCCGAGGCCCAAGTGTTGGTCCGATACCAACAAACCCCAAACCCCAAAAACCCAAAAAACAAAACCCCCCAAGCCCAAACCGCCACCCCATTTGTAGACTACGTGATTGTGATTACAATAGTACATATTTATTTTGATCTGTGTTTGATGCTAAATGCAGAATATTGAAAAGATAGCAAAAGTTGTAAAGGACGGCAACTGCTATGGAGCTCAACAGATGTATAAGTCTACCAGTGCAAGGTATAATTGTAAAAAAGCATTTTCTTGTGGTACACACTCAGATATAAATAGCTGATTTTGTCACTGTTTTGTTTCCATGTTAGAGTTCTATCTCCTCAGTGTATTAGTATATTTTTCTAAGAAGCACGGATATGGATACGCGGATACGTGATTTTTCCTAAAAGTAGGATACGATAAGTTGAATATAAAAATAAATAAAAATAAAATATATACCCATAAACAAAAAAACCCTAGCAAAATCCATCAGATTTTACCGTTAAAAAAAACCCTAAATTAGATCAGATAGAGATGAGAGACGATAGGTATAGGTATAAAAAAAAAAACCCTAACTCACAGTTTACTGTATAGGTATAAAAAAAAACCCTAACTCAGAGGTATAAAAAAAACCCTAATTCAGAGAGGAGAGAGAGAAGAGAGAGAGAGAGAGGAGAGAGAGAGACGAGAGAGAGAGAACAAAGAGATGAGAGAGAGAGAAGAGAGAGAGAGACGAGAGAGAGAGAACAAAGAGATGAGAGAGAGAAGAGAGAGACGAGAGAGAAACTTACAGTTACGGATGACGAGATTGAGAGACGAGTGAGAGCAGATCGACTCTTGCCTTTTCCTTCTCTGTAATCCCTTTGTTTGAATATGTATAGAACGTTCAAAACATATATATACACCTAATTGCAGTTTTCACCCTTTAATTTTAAGTAATAACAATTTTAACCCCTTGCGTATCCAAAACGTATCCGAACGTATCAAAAATGTATCGTGGTACCAAAAATTAATGTTAAAATCTGGATACTCTAAAAAACGTATCGGACACGTATCTGGAGCGTATCCGTGTCCGATACGCGTACGGTATGTGATACGTAGGCTAAAATAGAGTATCCATGCTTCATAGATATGTTTGGTTGCTCCAATTGACATTGGTTGCTGTATACATTTTTTGTAGTTAGAGTCACTATGCTATTTGTTTCTGAAATAGTTTTCTGTTTAAAAACACCCATTTGTTTGTAGTGAAGTAGAAGGCAAAAAAAAAAAAAAAAGTGGGTTACAGTTTTTTCCACCCTGGAACTGTTCAACATAATCTTTTTGAATTTATATGATCCATTAAGTTCGAACACCACCTTGAAAGGCATTATATTAATATATTCAGCCCTCGGATGACAAGTTCTAAGCATTACCAGGCAGGACAGTCATAAATCTTGCCTTTGAAAAGTCATAACTTCCTCTCCCAATCGCACACTCGCATCCACAGATTCACTCCCTACTAGACTGTTGTAACTTGTAATATAGTAGCTAAAGTCTTTACAAACATTCTTTTACTAGTCCTTAGCCTTATACTCTTTGGTTTTGTAATCCTTTCTGTTTTGAATTTTGTTACTTTGGGATTGTTAAATCCATAAAACATACATGGTTGGTGCAGATACATATCAGCCGAGAGGTATTCCGAAGCGCTGGATATCCTCCATTCAGGTTCTTGCATTCAGTTGGAACATGGACAGGTGATACTCTTTTTTAGACCAATGGTTCTGCATGAGTTCAGTTCCGTTAAACTGTTGAAGTAACCTAAAAAGACGTAAATGTTTATGATGTGTATTTGACTTCTTTATGAAGTGGAATATCGGGTCTTCTTTGGATTTTGCTGGCAGGATAAAATTTGATTGAGCCTTTTTGCTAAGCCATTGAAATTCCATTTTTGGATCATCATGTAAAACATGTAGCCCCCTATATTACCAGTTGAATTTTCCGTCATTCTTACTACTAGAGGCACATTTGGTGCCTTCTTCTTCCCTCCCTCATTGTTGTGTCCTTGTTATACTTCTTAAGTGCTTTCATTTGGCTTGTAACAGATAAGAGCTTCCTTGGTGTTTTCTGGAGTGCTGGATATTTTTTGTGCTGCTAAATCTTGCTTTTTAGTGTTATTTCTGTCAGTGGAACTGCAACTTTGCCGTAACTTGAAAGTAGTGTGTCGAACATGCCAATTTCAGACATGCCTGTCAGAACATAAAGTAAATTATTTCAAGGTGGAGTTTTATTTACCTGTGAAAAAATGAAAACTATTTTATGAAGTGAAGTCATACAGCATTCTCCTCTCACTTCTTGTTATCCATCCTGTGGTTCAATCTATGTGTTGACATTTTCAGCTTACCTGTGGGTCTGAGCTTGCGCTTCTGTTTGTGGAGACACTTGTGAAAGGGAAATATCCGTACGATGAAGATACTCTTGGTCAGTTCCAGTCTTGTGATTAAAATGTTCATCTCGTGTTATTTTTTCTTTTGTCTTTCTATAGATATACGTATCTTTTCATATTTGTATGTTACATGAACTGGAAGAACACACTCCCTTTTGAGACATCCATAGACACCAGCAATACACCTAGTTTTAGAAGAAAAAGGTCATGTAGAATTGAATAGATCAAAACAGTCAACTTAGCGGTCATAAATGTTTAGAATCAGGAGGCAGCCTTAAAACTGGCGAAGGAGCTATGGGAATCG
Organism: Rhododendron ferrugineum; assembly: GCA_025642025.1. Taxonomy (NCBI): domain Eukaryota; kingdom Viridiplantae; phylum Streptophyta; class Magnoliopsida; order Ericales; family Ericaceae; genus Rhododendron; species Rhododendron ferrugineum. The sequence continues at coordinate 12,882,479 of JAOTQK010000018.1, read as the reverse complement.
TTGTAATTACTGATTATAGTGAGCGTACAGAGCATGTATGCCTAGAAATATTTAGCTGTGCAGAGAATACTGATCTACCACTTGAGCTTAAAGTCATAAGTTTTGGAACTCAACCTAATTAAATCTGGTGACTCAAGACTGAGTTGGGACTGTTTTGTAGCATTTCGATAGTGTGCTCATCAGTACAGTTGATGGAATGTTCGAATCATGGGATTATCACATGTTGTCCTGGATTAATTAATCGTGCACGTTATGCCTGATCAAAAGCAATTTCACACTTGGAACGGTATTTTGGTATAGTTGTGTGGCGATGTAGTGTTGTGACCATTTTTGTAATATTTATTCAAGTTTCCCAATATGACAAAAGTACATTGTTAGATCGTGTCAGGAAAATCTACAAGAAGTTTCCCCGAATTCCTGTGCCTCAACACCTGGACCTTGGAGATGATGATGACATGCAAAAACTTTCTGAAGTACTTGGGGCAGCAAAAGTACGTGTGGAGTGCTGCTCATCATTTTTGAAAGCTGCTATTAAGTGAGATTCCTTGGCTTTCTTGTTTTTGTTGTGAAGTAAGAATATCCTTGTAATCCTTGCTGCCACTTTAACTGCAAAGTGAACCTGGCGGTGATGAGAATGTGAAGAGAATTCCACATCCCTAAGAAAAAGTGACTTGCAGTATATAAGCTTGAGGACACCCCTACTTGAATAGCTAGCTTTTTATTTGCGGAGTACTGCAGGGATACGTGGGGTGCATCCATGTCATGCAGTAGAAAGTGCTGTCAAGTGAGCGCGCTGCGTGCGAGGGTGAGTGTGAGGGCACCCTCACTCCAATAACTACCTTTGTGGTTGAGTTCTACCCAAGACCGTCTAAGAAGGGCAGCTGGTCCTGCCAAAAATTTATTTTTTAGCAATCAGGAACTCTACTATCCTTTCCATTTGACGAAGTTGCAGACTTCCGGATGCTGCATATATTCCAGTGTTTGGCATTTGGTGGTGCCAATATGTATAACTGATTTCTTTTCTGTAGGTGGTCTGCAGAAGTCGGAGCTCATAGGAACGGATCTCCTGAACTACATGATATGCTAGCTGAATACATATATTCAGAATCTCCTGAGGCGGTAGGTGCAGAAGAATCTCCCAATATTGGGTTCTCAGATTCTCTTGTCATTTTTATCCAAATGTAAAGTATCAGAAGTTTTTCATCTCCCTGATTCAGCGTCATGATTAACTCCTTGTTCCAAATTTATAAAGTGCACGGAAACAGCAAATCACTAAGAGTCTAACATGTACATATGACTAGTGCTTCTGCAGAGGACATAGGTACTGCATGTTTTTTACAAAAGTGGATGAATTTTCTTACTGTTTTACGTACAATGGGGAAAGGCTATCATAGCTACTATTTGTATTTCAGTCACGAGTAGAAGTTGGGCGTTGGAGAATGATTCTATTATGTTTTTTGAGAGAGGGAAAAGTGTATAGGGTGTTAATGAATCCTAAGGCTAACAATATTCTAGTACTCCCCCTCAAGCTGGAGAATAGATATCATAAAGACCCAGCTTGTTACATAACAACTCTAACCGTGGTTTGAACAATGATTTAGTAAACATATCTGCCAATTGCGCGCCTGTAGTCACGAAAGGAGTAGCAATCACACCACCAGCTAACTTTTCCCGCACACCACCAGCTAACTTTTCCCGCACAAGATGACAGCCAACTTCAATGTGTTTAGTTCTCTCATGAAACACTGGATTAGACGCAATGTGAATCGCTGCTTGATTATCACAGTACAGATTCATAGGCGATGGCACACTGAATCCTATCTCCTCAAGAAACGAGCGCACCCATACAAGTTCACATGTCGTGTGAACCATGGCTTGATATTTGGCCTCTGCACTAGACCGTGCAACTACTGTTTGCTTCTTACTTTTCCAATTTACAAGATTTCCCCCAAGAAAGACATAATATCCTGTAGTGGATTGTCAGATGGTCCTCCTGTCCAATCGGAATCAGTAAATCAACACGTAAATGTCCACTTGCTCGGTAAAACAGACCACGTCCTGGATGAGTTTTAAGATACTTTACAATTCTAATGTGGAAGCCCAGCGACGCTATTGATTAGGATTAAGAAGTAACTCCCCCGGTCAACATAGAGTTTGACATTGGGATCCATAGGAGTTTCAACAGGCTTAGTCCCCAACAAACCAGTTTCCGCTAGAATATCCAACGCATACTTTTGTTGAGATAAGTTAATACCATCTTTGGACCGTGCTACCTCTATACCCTAGAAGTATCGCAATTTTCCCAAGTCCTTGGTATGAAATCGACTCTATAGAAAATCTTTCAACTCACCAATGCCTTTCTGATCATCTCATCCTCTAATGATAATATCATCTACATAAACAATCAATAATATATTCCCTCAGTCAGATGTGAGGTGAAATACAGAATGATCAGATTGGCAACGATGCATCCCAAATCGCAAGACAACATCATTAAACCCAAGTTTGGCAACCGGAGAAAAAGTCTCAGCTTAGTCAACACCATATGTCTTGATTATATCCCTTAACAACAAGGCGAGCTTTGTAATGCTCAGCAAACCCATCAATATGATATTTGACCATAAATACCCATCGACAACCAACGGTAGACTTTCCTTGCGAAAGAGGTACCAATTCTCAAGTGCCATTTTCATGAAGCGCAAATATCTCAGCCTCTATTGTTGTCCACCACTCAGACAAAGGAAGGTCCTCCTGTACAGTGTTAGGTACATGTATGGAGGAAACGAACGAAGTGAAAGCTCGAAGAGGAGGAGATAAGTGATCATAGGAGACGTAGTGAGAAATGGGGTGAGTAGTGTAAGTACGAGTACCTTTACGAAGAATAATAGGAAGACCAGGTGATCGTGGAGGTAGGGGTGGAGATGCAACCGGATCTTGGGACGGAGGAGGCGTGGTGGCTGGTATGTGTGGGGCTGTTAATACTTTCTTCCAATGAACATATACCTGCAAGGGTGTCACTGGAGAACCAGATGGTACACAAATAGAAAACATAGACTCAACCTCAGGAAGGTCAACTGGAGTACGGTGACCCGAGTAAAAGGGTAATGACTCATTAAACGTGACAATAGACAAAATGACAACGTAGAGATGGTGAGTAACACTTATACCCTTTCAGAGTGCGCGAGTATCCCAAGAAAATACACCGAATTGACCCTGGATCAAGTTTGTATTGGTTAGGATTCAAAGCATGAACATAACATGTGCACCCAAACACTCGTAGGGGTAATGAGTGGTGAGGGCGACCAGGAAATAAAACTGTATGGTGTATCTAATCGCCTAGGACGCTAGATGGCATACAATTGATCAAGTAACATGCTGGAAGAACAACATAACTCCAATAAGACTTAAGAACTTGCATTTGAAATAACAGTGCACGCATAACCTTTGATAAATGTCGAAGCTTGCATTCGACAACTCCATTTTGTTGTGGAGTCCGAGCTCAAGAAGATCGGTGAATTATACCATGATCATCAAAAAACTTAGAAAGAGAATTATGAAAATATTCACGTGCATTGTCAAAACGAAATATACGAATGCAAGTATCAAACTAAGTTTTGATTTTCATATAAAATGACTTAAAAATAGAAGACAACTCTGACCGCTCTTTCATGAGATAAATATACGTGACACAAGAGTAATCATCGACAAAGATAACATAATATTGAAAGCCAAAAACATTAGGAACACGCATTGGACCCCAAATATCAAAATGAACTAAGTGAAAAGGACGGGACACGACTCTCAACCTTAGGATGAAAAGACACTCTATGATGTTTACTAAACTCACAAACTTCAGAGGGCAAAATATTAATACGGCTACATAAAGGTACCAGCCGTTTAAGGTTCTGAAGGGATGGATGACCAAGACGACAATGATGTTGTTAGGGTGACACTGAAGATTGAAGGGCAACAGAGCTAGGGTGAACATCGTTGGTAAAGTAATATAGGCCAACTCGTTCAGTACCACCACCAATTTTCCTCCCCGTCTTGAGATCCTGAAACACACAACCATCAGGGAAGAATGTGACAAAGCAATTTAAAGGCTTGGTAAGTTTACTAACAGACATAAGATTAAATGGAAAACGAGGAACATGCAATACAAAATCTAAAGTCAGAGAAGAAGTAACAAGAACAGAACCCAAATCAGTAATATCAATGGTTAACCCATCGGCTAAGGTAACACGAGATGGTTTAAGAATAGACTGATGGCCAGAAAGAATAGTAGAAGTACTAGTCATATGATCAGATGCACCCGAATCAATAACCCAAGGAATAGAAGAACGGGAAGATGCAATACAAGTACCGGATGATAGCGTAGCAGTGGATGACGAACCCATAGATGAAGGTCAATTCGACACAAGGCGTTGGTACTCTTTTGCAGAAATAGTCACCATGGTGTCGGCATAATGAGTAAACGGTCCAATATTTTCAGATATAGTAACCTGATGAGCCTGAGGAAAACCATAACGATCATAATGGTACTGTATGATTTGTGCCTCCCCAATATGTGCACAATTCGGAACCACCAGTGTTCTAAATGGTGGCCTCGGCGGCAGCTTGGCGCCATGATTTCACCCTCGGTGGCTCATTCGGCGGATAGGGAGTTTTGGCGGAGCTTGGTAGCTAAGGGAGATTTGGCGGAGCTTGGTAGCTAAGGGAGATTTGGCGGAGCTAGGCGGGCGTCTTGGCGGGCATCTTGGCGGGGCTTGATTGCCTTAAAAATATTTTAAAAAATATATTTTGTAAAAAAACGCCGAATCGCTTGGCAGCCCAGGCGCTTGGCGGCGCCGCTCAACTAGCGCGAGTGCTATTTAGAACACTGGGAACCACGGCCTCGATCATGGCCACTGCCTCCCCCTGACATGCGATCCCCACGACTAGATGAAGAACTAAAACCACTAGAGACAACGGAAGCAGGATCAGATGCCATTTCAATTACTAATCACGAACAAGAAACCAACAATCCACTAATCACTAATGGATCAATCCACCAATCAATCAACTTTGTCCGCCACAGAGTCAACAACCAACAACGAACAACCAGAGAAACAAGGAACCCAGTAATCAGCTACGATGAACAACCAACCAACTTTCTCTGGAACCCAGTAATCAGCTACGACGAACAACCAACCAACTGAACAACTCTGCCTACCAACTAATCAAACAACCAACATCAAACCACCAACGAAAATATGCATCAAACAACGACCAACAATACCAATACCAATACCAATACTAACATCCGCATACCCCAATCAATCCAAACTTTCATACCAGAACCAACAACAAATCGAGAGAAGGAGCAGACATGCAACATCCTATCAAAATCAACATCCCAACAAATCGAAAGCACCAACCAATGAACTGGAATCACAACACAGGTGCAGCAGATGAGAAATCGACAACAACCGAGCACTATTCAGGCGATTTCGAACAAGAACGAACCAGAAACATGAACCCAGTTACAGTCAAGCAGTCGAACAGGCTGTTTCAACCATAAAACTCGAACGAAAACGTGATTTAGGGCTATTTCGAACACGATGTAGGCAATTTTAAGCTTAAATCACATGATTTGGAGCTGCGTCGAATCAGATTAAGGGTTTTTGAGGCTGATTTAGGGATTTCGAGGCTGATTTAGGGGTTTCCGATGGCTGATTTTGAGTATGCGAGGGCTGGGTAGGTGTACGTGTACTGTGTTAGGGTTTTCGAGAGGTTAGGAGGGCTGAAATTGACTGGGTGTAGATTTTGTGAAAGGTTTTGGAGATCGTTTTAGTGTTTCGAACACATATCAGACAATTTCGAGCCTGATTGAGGGTATTTCGAAGGTCGCCGGAGGGTTTTGAAGCATGTACCAGTCACGATTTAGGGTTTTAACTTCAGAGGTTTAAGGTTTGGACATTCGATTGCAGATGAAGAGGGGTTAGGGTTCCAGCGTGGTTGGGGTTTTGGGTGAATCTGGTTTAGGGTTTCAGTGCGTGAGCACTGTTCACGGTGGTTATGGTGGTGGGTGATGATGTTAGGGTAGGTTCGTGGTGGTTTATGATTAGGCTTAAGGTGATGCTCTGATACCATGTTGTTTGAGAGAGGGAAAAGTGTATAGGGTGTTAATGAACCCTAACACTAACAACTGTTATTTATATTAATCATATCCCAGTACCAAACATAACTAATCATTGTGGGACTCATACTAAGGCTAACAATATTCTAACATATTCTGATATTGTTTAAGAGCAGATGGATATCATTTATCAGGCTCATGAGATGACATGTTTTGATTTGGAATGTATTTTGGTCAAAGCTGTATTTGGATGGCAAGAGATTAAATTTCCTACAACATCCTCAAGGGAATATCCAAAAGCTGTTACTAGTTGGGTGAAATTGGATATTGGTAGTGATACTTTATTTTTTCCTCAGTCATGGCTGTATTTTTTACTTATGGCTCTATTAAAGACGACAAATATACGTCTTTAAGATTTAGCAATCTTTCTAATGTACAGTTACTATGACTATAAAACAGTTTACTGGTCAAATGTAGGTTCCAGCTTTTTCGTGTTGCGTTTCCTTGGCTCCATTGGTTTAGTGATATGTGTGACCCAATTTACTGGTTATTTGCAGGACATGGCTAGGGTTTCTTATCATTTTGTTCGCGGGAAACACCCTAGAAAATTTGCTTCAACGCTTGTTAATTTTATGGGCAAGGTTAGGCTTCTTCTCATCTTGAATGCCATCTATTCTGGTATTCGATTGTTATGATGCTAGCGATACATGAACTTTTCTCGTCCACCCTATCGTTGTCGAGACAAAGTGGAACTTACTCATAAACGAGTTCAGTTTGTGTAGACCAGGTTCTATTTACTCCGCACTGTTAAGTCTATAATATTTCATGTTGTTTTTTTTTCTGATAATACTCATAGATGATGCATGATATAACCAATGCTTTGTTCGTGATGCATTTAAGGCTCATATTTGCCAAGTTTTTCTGCTGAGTCCAATGCTTCCAGGTTCAACAGATTGATTTGTTGTTTAATGTGCTAAACTGACATGCTTTCCAATCATGCAGTGTTATCCAGGTGAAGATGATGTAGCAATTGCACGGGCCATTTTGATGTAAGTACAATTTAAAACTGGGCCCATGCTTCTAGGTTCACGTTTTAAACATAAAATCCAGGGAGAATGATTTTCACACTCCCCTTTTAACCATCCACACTCCCTTTTTTGTTTTTATCCACATGAATTTACAATATTTTCCTTGAATGTGTGAAAAAGTGTATTGAATAAAGGGCAAGATAGTAAATTCAAGTGAATAAAGACAAAGAACGGAGTGTGAGTTGTAAAAAGGGGAGTGTGAAAATCAATTCCCAAAATCCATATCATAATCGCTTTGTTTGGTTCTCCTCTCAGAAATAATCTTTCCAAAATTTTTGACTGTTTCATCATCCGTATTTTTTTGTCTTTAGTGATTTTTTTGTCAATTTTTTTACTTTTTAGATATACATAGCGTACCTCTATTCAAAAAGCAAAAGAATTTTTTAAAATGTTAAAAAAAATTACTAAAGACGAAAAAATACGCAAACCTATAGAACTTTTTTATCTCAAAAATAAATCTCAAAACTGCAAACCAAACACAGTTACTCCTTTGATTCTGAACAAAGCGATGGAAACTTTGATTGCCAAAATTCACAGACCCAGCACTCTCACTTTTGCTTGATGGAAACGCCAGATTGGTTAAATGGTAGTGAGTGATTAGTAGACAGGTGCTCTGCATTAGAAAATTGGTGTTTCCGGGTCAGTTACCCGATCAATAAAACAGGGCTGTTCACTGCTTGATGTGTTCCTGCTTGGTGTTTCCGGGGCGTTACCTAATAAATAATGCATGGCCATGAACTGCTTGATGTATTCCTCCTTGGGAAACTTTGAGTTACGGCTGATCAGCAAAAAAGAAAGAAAGGTTTATGATCATGCACTGCATTAGTAGGTACAACATTGAGTATTGTATCCAGAATGGATGCTAACATTTTTCAGTCTTCTCCCTGAGTTCATTCCACATGAAAATGAAGTATTGAGTGCCTTCGTGTGTAATAGGTATTTATCTCATGGCAATCTGAGAGATTCTAACTGTCTTATGGACGAGCTAAAGAAGCAACTGAAGGGCAAGGACCTTGACTTCCCCAAATCCGATTTGATCCAGTTGATCAATTTTCTTTTGCAGACGTAAGTTGTTTTTACACTTCTCATGTTATGAATACAGTCTATGAAGCACCGACACTCTTAGAGATCGCCGTATCCATGTCAAGTATTCCGGGGATACGTATGAGACTCGCCCCATGGCGTGTCCATTAAATATGTATAAATTTTAAAACCTTTTTGGAGCAAAATATTTATAACTTTAAAAGTATTGGGCCAAAAGGGTAAATATAACACGTGTGTGTAGAGGTATACACCATCAGTCAATAATGCATTCGATAGGAGTCCTGACTTATATATTTAGTGTCTGCAATGTAGGTTTGCATAGCTAAATATCATTTTATTTAAATTGGCGCGTCTCCTGCTATGTTCGTGTCCTTATTTTTTGAGAATTGCCTTTTCCAGTCTCCACGCCCATGTCCCCAATCGTGTCCGTATTCATGCTACGTATAATACAGATTAGAATTGTTTTTTTAAGTGAAGTAATGTTGAATGCTAGCAAATTCAAATTGTTGGTTGAGCTTTCCGCTCATCATTTAAAAGATAGGTCATATCCTGATCACATGTGTAAATGGTGATCCTTAAAGGTTCTGTTGTCCTCAACCTGTCCATTGGATAAGTACCTAAATGAAAATACACTAGTACTCGTGGTCCCTTCTCCATTTCCTTTGTTCGGGCCACTACTTTCTAGCAAAAGAGAAGAATACATTGGCACAACAATTTTACTACCTTATGTCTAATTAGGAAAAGAGAAGGGCGGCTCGGGTGCAACTGTTTAAGGTTGCCCCAATGTAACCTGGTGGTCATGGGTAACCGCCTTTCTGCTGGGGTAAGGCTGTGACACTGCATACCTCTGACCCTTCCCTAGACATTGCATCAATTGAGGGGCAAGATTTTGCAAATTTAGGTTTCTGGTGGCCAGTATCATCTGCACAAAGGGAAAATATTGTCCATCTGTCAACTATTTGCCCTCTTAAGCTCCAACTGTTCCTTTTTTTTTTTTTGGGTAAATTAGCTTGAAATTAAAAAAGGTTAACCGAATGTTCTTTATTGGTCCAACTGTTCTTTTTCTTAAGCCTGAAACCTCCTTTTACCCTCCCTAGATTGCAGATCTCTTAGTTGGTCAAAAAGTATTTGCCTATGTCTGACCATATTGTTTGTCAACTAGATTCTAAGGTTTGAGTTTAACAAAAAATACGTTACCTGTCCTTGGACAAGGTAGATTGGCTTATTATTGAGATTATGATCTATGTTGATGTTGAGATTGGATTTTCAATGTTCTCTCTATTCTCAGGTTGCAGAGAGATGCTTTGCCCCTATTTAACATGTTGAGACAGACTTACAAATCTAGCATTGACAGAGAACCTGTATTCAACGAGGTGTGTGGTTATAGGTCCAAAGTAAATGTTTTAATGGTGCATATTGAGCTAGCTATTATTTTTTTCCCTTGATAAATAAGCAAACAGTTGCCACAGCAATATCTTTTCTTCATCATGCTTAAAGATATGCACTCTTCTTTCATTTTCTTACTTAACAATTCCTATTGTTGTTTTTTAGTTGCTTGATGTAATTGCCGAAAAATTTTATGAAGTGCCGCGTAGAAATCCCCTGATGCAAGGAATGTTTGGAGATATCTTCAAGGTAGAAATTGTTTTCTTCTCGTTCATTGCTCTCGGAAAGGTGAAACTTGTATAAGGTATTCAAGCGCATAGACAATGATGTTGGAAAAGGGAATTCATTCAATTTGGAGCTGATACAATTGCTTTTTTGCTCCCCATTACACTAATATTCCTTTGTTTTTCTTTGTATAGTTCTTATCACAGAAACATGGAAAACTATTAGTGCTTCACGTAAGAAGTTGAAGGGAAAGAAAAAAGTAGTAAAAGAAATCCTTGCAGGTGAAATGCTTAAATGATATATGAACTTTTCGTATTCTGCAGATGATGGGAGGTGATGGTATGTGACAGACCGGTTCAATCTTTTGCTACTTCGAATGATGCCACAACACTTCCGTTATCCTGTTCAGAAGCTGTTCAATTGTTTTATGGAATTTCTAATTGTGTGCGTCTGTTGGGGTATGGAATTTCTAATTGTGTGCGTCTGTTGGGGGGGGGGGGGTTGTGGAACTGTAATGGTATAGAACCTTTGATGTGTGCTTCGCTTCTTTTGGCTAATATGTACCTTGTGTGTTATTTAGAAACTCTCACAATTTTCTTGAATGAAATTTGGTATATACTTGTTGCTTTTCTTTTCCTATGCATTGTCCTTGACAATGATCGTTGTATGGAAACTGAACCATGGACTAATGTTCGAATTTTCCTTTGCTTTAGAGCATTTAATTGTGGCACAAAATTTCACAGATCTTCGAATTCAAGAGAGAATGTGCTCGCCGAGTTTGGATAAGGTAAATGTCCTTGCTACTAGAAGATGTGAATTTCTTGGAGAAAAGAGGAAATGGTTTGACCATTTTATGTTATGATGTGTCTTACAGAGGTGAACCATCCAAGGGTTTAGGCCAGGAGTGTATCCTGCTGTTCTTGGTCAAGATTTGGGGACAAGAAACCTATTGGATATGAAGTTGATCAGCATTGTTTTCAATAAACTGAGATGGGGGAGAACCATCTTATGGTATCTAATCTAATTTTAAGAAAAGGTCGTAGTACATTATTTCGTACCTGATTATCTTGGAACACCTGAACATTGCCGCAGTTTGTGAAATCTTCATTTAGGGTGCGTTCCTGCTAAACTAAATGAACTAAGGTTCTGTTTGTTTGAGCGTAAAATATTTACTTGTAAAAAAAAATTTCCACATTTTTGGCTGTATAAAATTTGAAAAAAAAAATGTTTTACCCGTAATTTTAAAAAAAGTACCTTATTTTTTGGCGGAAAAATTTGGAGATTTTGGGGATATATATATTCACACCACTTTAACACCATATATTTTGCCTTTTTGCTAAGAATTGGGTAGTGGAAAACCTAAAAAATGGTGTTCAATTATAAATCTAGTTTAAATTTTTAATTTGTTATGAAGATATAATATAATTAGAAGAATTATCTAAAATAAAAAAATTTGACAAATATTTTCCATAATTTCTAAATAACATTATAAATGTATTTATTTTATTTATTTTTAAATAACCATTTATTATAGATATATTTAAGTAATTTACTTTTAAATATTATGAAAAAACTATATTATAGATATATTTACTTTTAAGTAAGTTACTTTTAAATAACAATTTATTATATATTTATTTATTTTTAATAGTACCTACCACATTAAATTTTATTTGGATCTACTTGTATTACTTTTATGATAAATTAAATAAAAGGATTTATATTAATAAAATTACTTTTAAAAAAGGAACAAATAAATGAGATATTTCAATTTAATGGTTCATTAGTGGTTACTCCTACATTGGCCAAGTGATCAATGTTAACCACAAAGACTGTTATTCATTTGCCATGTGATCAATGTTAACCATTTTTGAAATTTGCTAATTGTATAATTTGAAGGATTGAAATAGATAAGTCCATGGTTAATCAATTAAATAAATTAGTCAGCCTACTTTAGCCAATTGTTTTAATCTTCGCTAATCACTATCAATCAACATCATTATTAACTACCACATCTGCCAAATATGATTTTAATCGATTCAAATCGTTTGATCAATTGGTTTAACATATAACCAGATCAATCAATTACAAATGAATCAATTCTCGTTGATTGATCGCTGCCAAGTATATTAATATCAACACTATTAGTTGTTAGATTTGCAAATTATATCATATTGATCACTATAAACTATATTAATGAAATTGAATAGCCTAATTTCATTAAATACTACCATAAATTCAATTAAGAATCCTACAAAATTATTCAATAGCTATTAAGTAAAAATATACTAACATAGATATGCTTACAAATACTATTACCTATGGTATGGCAAACAAAACTATATTACCTATGGAAAGTACCTATCATTTTCATAACCATACTTACCACAAATACAGGGTTGTTTACTAAATTCTGGATATACTTACCACAAATACGGAGAACTTATTCTCCAGATACTTCCTAATACAGTTTTCATCCATAATAAAACTACCAAAAAAGTGATATGTATGGCCATAAGAAATGGTAAGTATAAACATGAAAAAACGTAAAACCGTATGGAGCTTCTTCTTAAATCGTAAAAACCGTACGGAAGTTTCATTAGGTTCTTGTGAAACACTTATTCGAGATTCTTCAACTTATAATCTTTCGGTAAGTTGGTACGAGGTAATGATCACAACTAAATTCAGTTTGTTCTTCAAAAAACTTACTTGGTGAGTTTCTTCAACTTGTTAAGGAGTTTCTTCTTAAATCTTCATTTTTTTGGACAATAGGATAGATGAATGGAAGCTAGAGGAGTTAGACTGGATAAGTTTGCACGGTTTAAGGAAGATATGAAAAAACCTAATACCATTAATGTCATAATTGGTGGTAGGTAAACAAGGCAATTGGCAAAACATGACCAGTTTGCGTGGTAAGACTGGTTTAAGCATACAGTCGTTTTATCCTTATTTTATGGTAAGTATTGTCAACCACGTGGTAAGTGTTATCAACTATAATTTTAGTCCATCGTAAAAAGTCAGCTTTTGTGATATCTCTAGCCTTATGCTTTGGTAAGTAAGCATTATTCTATAGTAAGTATGACATTAATGACGGGTAGGTATATATTTATGTATCATCATCATTAATGTCCTAATACCTACCACATTAAATTTTATTTGGATCTTCTTGTATTACTTTTATGTAAATTAAATAAAAGCATTTATATTAATAAAATTACTTTTAAAAAGGATCAATTAAATGAGATATTTCAATTTACTGGTTCATTAGTGGCTACTTTTACATTGGTCAAGTGATCAAAGTTAACCGTAAAGACTATTACTCCATTTGCCAAGTGATCAATGTTAACTATCAAATAACCAATTTTGAAATTTGCTAATTATTTAATTTGAAGGATTGAAATAGATAAGTCTGTGGTTAAGCAATTAAACAAATTAGTCAGCATACTTTAGCCAATTGTATTAATTTTCACTAATCACTATCAATCAATATCATTGTTAACTACCACACCTACCAAATATGATCTTAATTGATTCAAATCGTCTGATCAATTGGCTGAACATATAACCAGATCAATCAATTACAAATGAATCAATCATTGTTGATTGATCGCTGCCAAATATATTAGTATCAACACTGGTAGTTGTTAGATTTGCAAATTATATCATATTGATCACTATAAACTATATTAATGAAATTGAATAGTCTAATTTCATTAAATACTACCATAAATTCAATTGAGAATCCTACAAAATTATTCAATAGCTATTAAGCAAAAATATATTTATTGTTCAATTTTGTTGTAACAATCAACTTATAGCGTTATTTTATAATATATATTAACTAAAATTGTAAGCTATCAAAATATTAAATGAATATCTTGTTTTTTTCCATAATATTTAAAAGTAAGTTACTTAAATATATCTATAATAAATTGTTATTTAAAAATAAATAAATTAAATACATTTATAATGTTATTTGGATATTATGGAAAATATTTGTCAATTTTTTTGTTTTTAGATAATTCTTCTAATTATATTTTCATAACAAATTAAAATTTTAAACTCGATTTATAAATGAACACTATTTTTTAGGTTTTTCACTACCCAATTCTTAGCAAAAAGGCAAAATATATGGTGTATATAGTTTAAAGTGGTGTGAATATATAAATCCCCAAAATCTCCAAATTTTTTGGCCAAAAAATAGGGTAATTTTTTTTTTTACTTAATGGTAACTTGTTACCTGACCAATCGATTGTAGTAAGTGTTGCCTGTTTGTGTGGTAAGTTTTACCTTATACGATGACAAGTGTTGCCTTAGTCAATGATAAGTGTTGCATGTTTCTGTGGTAAATAATCCTTCATTTTTTTGGTCAAAACCACCTCATTTTTAACAAAACCACCCTACTTTTAGTTTTTGGTTTTGATCCAAGAGCTGTGATTTATCTTTTTTCAATCCAAGGACTATAATTCATTAGGAGTATGGTGCTCCCATACCACTTGGGAGCACCACAGAAGTTTTGCTCTGTCTCTCTCTCCATTTACACACTATTCAATATTCTTAATCGTACAATATATATTATTTATATGCCTCATCCAAGTTGTAGACGCAAATTCCTCAAATCTCTAGTTGTTTATATTTGTGGGACCTAGAATTTATTTGATCATTTACGTATGAATTTTTTTTTTAACTTGCAACCAAACACCGGAAAATAAAAACGAAAAATTGTCTTTTGGGAAAAATCATTTTACATGGAAAATATTTTTCTGTGTAAAATGGTTTACGTTGAAACAAACGAAGCCTAAAACACATGTTTTTATGGATTTTTTTAGACAGGTCATTCTTCTCGCATATAAAAACTTGATAGGAATTGGGGTTGAGCTTGACATTTAGGCCCTGTTTGATAGCAGATTTTGAGCTTAGGATAGGATTGTCAATCCCATGGGGGCTTTTAAATTCTTGTTTGGTGTTGACTGGGGTAAGGATTGATAATACCATGGGATACCAAATCCCACAAATCCACCGGATTACCCATTCCATGAGGGGGGTGTGATTACCAATCCTATCCCATGGGTTTGAATGTGGAAGTACAGAGATGCCCTCCCCTTTTAGCAACTAATGACACAATTGCCCCCACTGCATATACAAGTGATAATATTCAAGAACGGTTAATATTCTTGCTCAATCATCATTCTCTCTCTCAATTTGTTTTTTGTTTTTTTGGATCTGTGTCATCGTTCTCCTTCTCACTGGAAAGCTTTATGGGCTGCTCGGATTGTTGGGGAACAAGATTGGTAGAAGTTGTATGTAATGCTTACAAGCTATTTGATGAAATGTCAAGGAGAAAGTTCTTCTCCTGACTGCTCACCTGGGAATCGGGAAATACTTGCAATCCTTGCAATAGAGTATAGAATTCCAAATGAATCAAATGAAAGTAGTGAATTATAGCTAGTATTCATTTTTTCTCATAACAGAATCTTTGATATGAAAAACGAGTGGAAAGATAATGAAAATGGTGTTCTCATTGCAAGGGTATATCTGGAAACAAGTAATTTCAATCCTATTAGAGTCCGTTTGTTTTGGGATTTTAGATTTGGATTTGGATTTATAGGTAATGAGTGTAGAGAGAAATAGAATAATGATTGGAAATAGGGGGTAATGATTGGAGAGAGATAGAGAGAAAAATGAGAGTAATGATTGAAGAGAAATAGAGTAATGATTAGAAGGATTAGGCAAAACAAACATATTATTAACAATCCCATCATCTAACCCTGTGCAAAACAAACATGAAAGAAGGATTCATATCCTCATTGATAATTCCATCTCATTACCAATCTCAATCCTAATCCCACCTCATTACGAATTCCTCCAAAACGAAACCTGTTATCAAACACGCCCCTAGGATAAATAGGAGGGGTTCAGGTGCTATAAAAGCTAGTTTGTTTGGAAACAGTTGCTTCGTTTCTCGATGTGTGTCCAAATAAGATCAAGATCACCCCAAGCGTAGGGTATTCACGTCATTTGAAGCATAATAAACCGGTAAGACCGGGATCGTACCCA
>JAOTQK010000018.1:12844610-12866461 GCA_025642025.1 Rhododendron ferrugineum | reverse complement strand
CTTCCATGTTCGTCATGAGTAACATCATAATCTTCTTCCCATTTGCTTTAAGGCCCTTGGTTCCATGTTTCAGCATGGCCGTCAATACACTTTGAGGTGTTACCAAAATTTTTGTTGGGTGCTGATTCAACTGAGGTAATACACGTCCAATTTTTCAACTGGGGTGAAACCAACGTACTTTCACCTTCTGGCCATTTTTTTTCCCTTCATACAAATCTTCCAAATAACCAATATAGTGACTTTCCTCTTCAGCCCTAACGAATAGAAAGTAATGAACCTGACATCAGGAGGAAAATGAAAAAAGAAAAAGAAAGAAAGTATCGAGTGTTGCTGACAGAGAGAAACTTTATGCAACAGAATTATACTTGCAGCTATGGTGAGTTCATTCTTACGAAAAGCTGGATAGTGCCTAAGTTGTTTATTACAAATCCAATAAACAGCTGACTATTCGATATTTGCATCGTGAACTTTGAATCTCCTTGGAACCTGGATGTGGAGTTAAATCTTAATGCTGTTTAATTGGGATCATGATGCATGACCAGGTGCAATAGTTTTCTTTGAAGTAAATATCATATGAATATGAACTGGTAGATGCGTATGCAGAGCAACGACACAGACTCAGACACAAGCATGCATACAATGACAAGTATGGACATGGGACCAGGAAATACTGTCCAAAAATTCAGGATACAGACATGGTAGTTAGAAAGTTTAAAATATTTTTTACGAAGAGGAAAAAAAAAGAGCAACATAAATGTAACATTATAGAAGGGAAGGGGACACATAGACATCATAATTGTATTTAATGCATCTAATTAACAGCTGACCAAATCATATTAGTTAGAAACATAACAAAATAAGTATATAACGAAAAACTGTAAGGGATAGGACTGGACAATATACCGTTCTATAGGTTGATTCTGAGAGGCTAGCTCCTTTTGTATATCTCTGATATATCGTAACAAGCTATTGAAAAGTTGCCGTCTTTCTGAAACCATAAAAATCATCGTCTATGAGCTCTGTAGGACTGAGGCATCCAAATTAACTCTAAATGTGTGTGAGTGTGTGTGTGTGTGAGAGAGAGAGAGAGAGACTCGTTCTTAATTGACATTGGAAGAGCTGCAAATGAAATTCCAAAAATTATAAAACATGATCCGATGTTATAGAAAAACCCAATAAAACAAGCGTATACTTCGTCTCGTAGAAGAGGATCCTTCAAAATGTTGATTATCAACTAATGGGCTCTCGAGCCAAGGCTCGGGGAGAAACTGGAGTAGAATGGTGTTACAACTGGAAAAGATATTAAAAGGTATAGCAAGGAAGATGAATTCAAAGGGCAAATTTTGGATAAGGAACACCATGAAGTTATTATAACACAGTACATAGAAACAATAATGGTTCCTACAAAGATAGAATTTTCAATTTAAGAATCATCCAAATAAGACAAAGGCTATACCAAAAACCTTGTGAATAAACTTTATGAATACATACAAATGTCAACTTAGTAAATACCATGGCTAAACCCAAAACTTGAAATAGCCGATCTCCCTTCACCAAAATAGAATCGCAGCAAAACTAACATGAGCAATCCCATTCTAATAGAACTGAAAACCAGGAACTTGCATATTGTCTGATTGATGGATGATTTGTGTGCAGTCAAAAATGAAAAAAAGACAATGTAAATTGTCTACAATTTTAGAAAGATGAGTCTTTTTACAATGAATATTGGGATTTAACAAAAGATTTGGCTTGTCTTTGGGACTGGTTGTCACACCCCAAAATGAGAAGTGACCGGCCATGAACCACAAGACAAAAGTGTGTAGAACATGCATCCTAAAAAGAAATTTTATAAAAACTCCCAAGCAAAGATCCACCAAACAATCAACCTTTTTTTATTTATTCAGAACATCCCGAACCAATAAATTCCACAAAAAGAATGGGGCACAAACATCCCATGAACCAAATAATATCCAGTGATCCAACAGTAATAATAGAATCCGGATGTCTAACAAAATGTTTCAATGCGGAAGCGATGAAATAAAATACTAAGCTTGGATGAGACACCCTAAGGAGGTCAACAACGAAATCCCCGAGATGCCGCCAGAGTCCTTGCCTAAATTCCCAACTTGCCTGAAAAAGAAGTTGGAATAAATCCGTCAGCTGACGAGCTCAGTGAATGGCAAAGCATGTATAATCGAATAAGGTTTTGAAATAGGGATCAAAATAATTTACCATGTCAACATAATTTGGCATATGCGGTGAACAACAAAATAATCCATTAATCCAATTAACGAATCATCCGATAAGTCTTAATGGTGTTCTCAATCCAATCTCCAACAACAATGGGGAACCACAACCAAAATCAATAGTACTAAGTGCCAGTGAACAAATATCTCAAAATTGGATCTAATATCAGAACTTAGAGTCACCACGAGTAGGCAGCCCGTTGAACTTTTTTCTAAGAACAATCCGGTCAATAATAACCGTTGAGCATTAAGGTCACCGGCCTAATCCGGTCTCTTTCCTAATGGCCAGAGTCACCTGCACACAGAGGATTAATTTCCCTGGACTTCCAAAATATGTTCCCATTCGATATCCACAAAGTTCTCACCAAAAGATTATTCGATCAATAAATGGTTTCACCGATACCGCATGCCTATTTAATATAATCAAATATAAACAATATGTGTTTCCAATTTCAATAATAAATTTTCCAAAACAATAATTTAAGGGACACAGGAAAGTTCAAAAATACGTAACATGCTTAACCACTCACCTGAACTGAAGATAATGCAAATCAACACCCAAAATTATGCTAACCTGATACAAAATAAATCACATTTGATTACTAACAACCCGATAATATAACATTACCCTATTGTTACAAGTAAATTTCCCAAGTCTAAATCATCAAGACCCTAACTGCCAACCAAAATCATATCTGAAACCCAACCCACTTAGCTCCACGCATATCTCCCATTGGATCCACCAATTGCATAAATATTCCCCAACTCTTCCCTTTCTGTCTAATCCAATTCTAACACATAAACTACTAGAACTAGCAAAAATCACTACATCGGATCCCTCTTTCCATATCACCGTGCACCGCACCGCACACCACATCCAACTACCACTGCCAAGACACCAAATCCACGCCACACAAGACAACTCCGAGCACATGTCGCTCTATTATCCACCGACTCCCATGACCAAAAGCAACCAGTAATAAAACTAATAGAATGGGAAGAATATTTACAGCAAGTTTACCTCCATGAGAAGCCGAGGAAATCGTTGAAGTCGACCTCTACTGTGCTCTCTCTCTCTCTCTCTCTCTCTCGATATAGTTTCTCCAAATAAAAACTCTACTCCGTTAAAATATCTCCGTTAAAATATCTCTTCACATGTAACTTTAAAACTACCCACTAACGTAAAACACCTAATTGGTAGCTGACTTGATAATTAACCTATTCAATTGATATAGACTAACTACTGTAATTAATAATTATACTTATACCCTCAAACTAATAATAACGCACATAGTAACACTATATTGTGCAGAAAAGAAAATTACTAATTAGGATCCACACCATAAAACTCCTAATTAATAACGGCCAAAATAATTAATAAGATAAATAAAATTTCTAGGCGGTAACATTGGTTCAGGGGGAAAACTAACAATAATAATAATACATTAAAAACTTCAACAATATAGGAAACTTACGCAAATCCAGCAAATACCATCCAAAAATTGGTTGAATGTAAGAATTCTTCATTTGGTAGCAATATTTTTATATCACAATAACAGACTGCAAAGGAACATCATCAGATACAGAATTAGCAATAACAATATTCAACATATACTAACAACTTAAAATGCAAATAAATAATTATTCAACTTTACCATCATAAAGTCAAAACCTCTTTGTATACTATATTTTTAGTATAAGATCTTTACTTTCTTCTTTGTGGTTCTGTTTTTATGAGGACTTTTGTTGATGCCATTGAAGTTCCATAGGATAATGCCACATACAATTGTCCATGAGAAAACACATGCTGAGGTAAATACACCCCAACAAACGGTATTGTTTGTCCCTGAGCCTTGTTTATTGTCATTGCAAAATATAAGCGAATTGGAAACTGTGTACGCTTAAATTGAAAAGGAAATGAATCATTTTCAGCCGGTAGAAGGGGTATCCTGGGGAGTAGAACCTGTTGTCCTGCATGTTGCCTTGAAGTAATTTCTGCATGAATAATATTTGGCTCAAACCCTTTGCAAACCATTCGAGTCCCATTACACAGCCCATTTGTAGTGGGCCGAAATATCCGAAGGTTCAGAGGGTTCGAAGGGTTAACCTTGTGGACCCATCGTTCAGTTGTCTTAGTTCGTCTACATGAAGGAAATCATTTTGACACGTCATCCCACTCCGTTGCCGAACGATAGATGGGCCTGGGACGACTCGTCGAGCTCCAATCGCTCGACCGAGTGAGTGTGTTCATGCTTCGTTCGGTAGCACATCCTGTCTCTCGGTAAGGCTTCTCCTCCTTTTTGGTCTTCGTTTGTTCGGCTGAAGAAAGTAACGTTCGGCAAGATGTTCGTTCGGGGAGTCCCACAGATGTGGTTGTTATGGAACGTTCCAGAAGCTTCCGATGATAAGCAAGCTTGCCTTTCTGATAACTGATTGGACGTCTTTGCACGATGTGACATCTTTGACATTGACAAATGCGGCTCTGCGCTCCCCAAGGGCGGCGTTCATTAAATGCTCCTGACATGTGACTTCATCCGAGCGTAGCAACGCGCGTGTAGTGCACTCTCAGCTTGTTCAACACTCCAGATCCCTGCCTATAAATAGAGGATCATCCCTTCTAGGGAAAGGGTCTAATTCTCTCTCCACTACGATCTTCTTTTCTTCCTAGCATATTTCTGACCAAACTTCTTCTTACTGACTTGTTCGTCGGAGCTTCTTCCCGGAGGAACTCTCCCCCTCCGGTCTGCAGGTACACAACGTTCAGCTCCACCCTTCCACAGTTCAACAACAAGGAGGAGAAAAGGGCCAAGAGGTGCAAGGGTAAATCAGCCCCCCACAATTGGCGACTCTGCTGGGGAAGAAAGTACTTTTCCTAACAAACTGTGGCTCTGTTTTTAAGATCTCTCCACCTATCCTCTTTCATTTCTCCACCGCAAGATATGACTCAACGCCTCCCACCCCCAGGTCCGTAAAACTTTACCCTGGGATTGGCTGGGTTCGGATCCATGAACGTCGAATCTAGCCAAGCAGCAAGAACTACACTTCCGAATTCTCGTCAACTTTCCTTTGCTCCTTCCGAGCTAGACATCGCTCTGGCAGAACAGAAACGCCAGGCGGCGGTGATAGCTCTTCTCCAGCAACGGCTCGAAGAGCGAGACGGAGGTGTGGGCACAACACTAGCCCACGGCCATCCTACCAAACCAAGCCGTCCAAAGAAGTACCATAAACGAAGTTGAAAGCCAAGGCAAGCGCCAACATCAGGGCCAACGGGCTTCGAATGCCGAACCGTCTTTGAGAGACTCGAGTATACTCTTGGGGACCAACTAACATCTGCCTGTCAGCGCTTAGCTAGCCTCGTTCAGGCCGAGAGTTCTTGATCTTCGGCAACAAGCTCCACGGCCGGAACGAATCGGACTGGTGTTTCCGGGCATACGCACCAATCCCTCGTCGGCACTTAGGACAGTCAGAAGGAAAGCGGCCCATGGACCTAAATCACCCGCCGGGGCGTGCCCACGCGAGTAGACGCACCGAACACTCCGAACAAACCAGGATGAATTTCGAGCGAAATCGTGATGGGCGGCGTTCAGCGGATTCACATGGCCATCGCTGAACAACAAGCAGGGGTGAACGTACGGAACATGGCAACACAGTGGTTTTGTATGATCAGTACAGGACTGCCAGTCATGTATCAACAAGTGAACAAAAGAGGGATTCCTCGGCCAGCTCGCCATGGGGGCTCGCATGGTGAAATACCGAAACGTTCAGTTGAATATAGACCTCGGCACCGAGAGTGGAGTGCACTACCGCGACATCACCACAGAGTGCCAAGGGTGATTCCCGAAGCTCGACAAGAGGTACCACTTCCTAATGTCCCTCCTGTTCCCGAGCCTGTCGATGATTCGAAGCTCGAAAAGGCCAAAGCCTCTCCGTTTATTGATGTTATTCAACAAGAGCGATCGCCGAACCGATTCGTTTTGCCAAAGCTTAAACGTTATGAAGCCAAAGAAGACGCACTTGCGTTCGTTTGCCGGTTCAGACAGACCATGAGTCTCCACAATTTTTCCGACGCACTCATGTGCAAGATCTTCCCCCTCACGCTGAGTGAGCCGATCATGTTGTGGTACAACCAACTCAAACCAAAATCCATCAGCAGCTTCAACGAGCTAGAGTTGGAGTTCACTAAGCGCTTCGTTACGAGCAATGTCCAGCCCAAAACTCTTTCCATGCTCGTTAATATGAGGAGGACTGTAGGAGAGACCCGTCGGCTGTATACCGAACACTACTGGGAGGTTTACAACCTCATTCCGACTGTGATTAGAGTGTAGCTGCAGAGTCATTTATGAATGGGCTGGACCCGACTTTTACGATGTTTAGAGATTTATCCCGAAACCCGCCGAAGACCATGGGTGAGCTCATGGTGATCATTGAGAAGGACTGCGTGCACGAGGAAGCAGTAGCCGAGCGTAACACTCCGAAGGCCACAAAAACACCAAAAACCACTGCTGCGGCCAAGAAGCAGGTAGTCAATGTTCGGCAAGGGCAGAATGGGCAAGGCAGCACTTGTCTAGGAGCGAATAAACCGAATAACAGAAAGCCACCACACCATCCACAACAACAACAACCATGGTAGCAGACAAGACGAGAGCCCAGGCCGGACGAGTATGTTGCCGAGCGTACTGCGTTCACCGAGCCAATATACAAACTCCTGACTATCATTGGCCAGTTGCCATTCTTTTTATTTGGCCAACAGGGTTTTTGGGAACGACAGGCAATGGTCAGGGGATGTGCACGTTCCACAAAGAGCGTGGCCATTATACCACCCAATGCCAGCCGTTCAAGTGGTACTTGGAGGAACTTGCGGCAGCGAGGCATCTCAACCAGTGGATTGACCTTCGGAGGAACCCGCTACCCCTTCCGCCACCTCCGCCAGCCGGGAACCTCGTCGGTGTAATTCAAGGCCTTATATTCGAAGGCTGAGCTACCGAGCTTCATTCCGAAATTGACAAAGCCGTTGCCGCCTTGTCTATTTGCAATGTAGGAGTCTCACCGAAAAGGAAGTGGGTGGATCCTAGCCTTGACGGCCCGATAACCTTTACGTCCGAAGACCTGTATGGAGTTCAAGTTCCATCACAGTTGACATGTCAATTGTTCAACGAGTGCTGGTGGATCAAGGAAGCTCGGCTGAGGTAATGTTCTACTCAACGTACAAAAGTCTTGGGCTCAAACCAGATCAACTTCGGACAGCAAGTACTCTGCTCATCATCTTTACCGGCGCTCCTATATGGCCTTTAGGATTGATAACTCTCCCCGTGCGAACCGGCTCTTGAGTGGTTGATGTTGAGTTTGTAGTGGTCAGCTCTCCTAGCCCCTACAACATCATCCTTGGTCAAACCTGGCTACACGAGATGAAAGCAGTCGCTTCTACACTTCACCAGGTTATGAAATTTGTTGGCTGGAACGGACGGCAGGAGAGCCTTCGGGGAGATCAAATCCAGTCCAAGAAGTGTTATGTCAGTACTGTGACTAACAAGCCGAGCTTCTTGGAGGTGCAATTTGTTGAGACAGCTGACATTCCCGTTCTAGAAGATGTAGGGTTACCAGCCGAGCAACGTTCAACTGAGGAGCTCGTGCAGACACCTATTACTGAGGATGGAGGAAGATACTTTCACGTCGGCAGTTCCTTAGACGAGTCTGAGCGTACGGATATGTTCAATTTCCTTAAAGCGAACATTGAAGTATTTGCTTGGACTCCTCAAGAGATGCCGGGCGTAGATCCCTTATTCGCTTCTCATTCTCTCAATGTTGATCCAAGCCGACGCCCAGTTGTCCAGAAGGTCTGCTGTTCGGTGGCCTTGCACGTGGAGGCGGTGATGGCAGAGGTAGATCAATTGTTGAAAGCAGGGGCTATTCGGGAATCTTATACCCGACTTGGATCGCCAATCCTGTCGTTGTCCCAAAGAAAAGTGGAAAGCTCAGGGTCTGTGTTGATTACACCAACCTTAATGACGCTTGTCCGATGGATCAGTTCCTCCTTCCTCGGATAGAGCAAATGGTGGATGCAACTGCCGGATATGAGCGACTGAGTTTCATGGATGCATACCGAGGCTACCACTAGATCGCCCTGGCCGAGGATGACCAAGAGAAGATGGCGTTCATTTCTCCCCGAGGGACGTACTGCTACAATGTCGTTCCGTTCGGGCTGAAGAATGTCGGAGCAACTTTTCAGCGAGCAATAACGAAGATGTTTCTCCTGAAGCTCAGTAAAACGATGGAAGCATACATTGACGATATGGTGTGCAAGAACAAGCTCGACAGGGATCATCTTCGGGACCTTGGAGAGATTTTTGAAATTCTCAAGGAACACAAGCTTCGCCTCAATGCCGAAAAATGTGCGTTCGGCGTGGGTTCGGGAAAGTTCCTCCGGTACATGGTTAGCCACCGCGGGATAGAAGCCGACCTGACTCAACTCACCGCCGTGGAAAAACTCCGAGCTCCAACCAACATCAAAGAAGTCGAACGACTCACAGGGATGGTGGCTGTAAGGACCCGTGTTTTTCGGATATTATTTGAAAGTTTTATAAATGTTAGAAATTGAGAAAAATGTGAAATTTATTGAGTTTATTTGATTTGGGGTTAATGTGTTAGGGTTGTTATTTGAGGGAGTGCAAGTGTGATTTGTGAATATACTAGTATATATAGGTGGGTGTGTGTGTAGGAGATAAAAAGATCATATCGCTCTCTCTCTCTCTCTCTATCTCACGCCTCTCCCCTCTCATTCGGCTCTCTCTCTCTCTCTCTCTTCCACTCCTTCACACAAAAACTCCATCAATCACCCAAAGCATACAAAGATTCACCTCCATTTCACTTCTTGCACGCGATCTAGGGCTTGTATCTCGTTGGGTGGAGATTGGAGGGAAGTTCTTGGTCGATTTCGGAGCTTTGGAGGTCTAGGGCTCGCTTGGACTTCGATCAATCGCTTGGGTCTCGTCCGAATCACTTGAGGTAGGGATTTCTTACTCTCTTTATGTGTTTATGGGTGGATTATGTGCCTTGATTGTGTTTGATTCGTTGTTTGTTGTTGGGATTTTGTTGTTGAAAAGTTGAAAAATTCGTAGAAAAACTTTGTGGTATTGATACCCTCAAAAGGGGTATCAATACCCCACTTTCCTCTGGAAAACTATCTGGATAGTTTTGACTCGTTTTGCTCTTCTCGTGCTCATTTGAACCCCGATCACTTCTAGCACTCTCTAAACAGTTTTGAATCACTTCTTGGTTTGATTGTTCGTACCTCGAAATTTATTGACCAATCGATCTCTTTGGGCTCTCGTCGTAACCTAGAAAAGTGTAGAATTAGATTATTAGGATACTCGTGCGTTATTTGTGCTTTTAGTCGATTGAAGTAGATGTTATGGCATGTCTCAATGATCGATATAGACTTGTTAAGCGCTGCAACATGACCGGATGATTGGTGAATTGAGAAATGTACTATGGAGTCGTTATTGAATATCGTCGGCCGTTAAGTATATCGTAGGGTGTATAGTTGGTTGATGTGGGCCAGTCTAATAGTCCAATTGATAATAGGGTAACTTGTATCATCATGATTCGTCTCATTGATCTTCCCAGATTACTTGGCGCTCATTCTATAGGATTCTCGTATAGCTAGGATCTAGTGGGTGGTGTGTTGTAAAGTTATTTGTGGGTTTGGTACGTTACGTCGGGCATGGTGTTATACTCGGGAAAATGTGTGAACTATGTATTTGTTGATTTATGACATGGTTGATTGTTTGTAATAAGATGGGATATTAATGACTGTTTGAGGTTACTGACAAAATGAAAACTTGACACTACGGGTATTACCACTCGGTGATAAGACGACCGGAATTGACACTACGGGTATCACCATGGATATTCGGTGAGACGACCGGACTATGCAAATGAACGGGTATCACCATGGACATTCGGTGAGATGACCGGACCACGAGGGATACATGCGAAAACTCTGAATGATGATATATGGTATGAAAGAGACATACATGGTTGACTTGCTGAGTTTTTGAAAAGAAAGGATCTTGGTTTTGGTTAAAGGATTTTGATAAAAATCCTATGGTATTCTTGAGCGAATCAACGGTTTCCGATATTTGGGCACAAATCAACGGACTCCGGTATTCGAGCTCGAATCAACGGAGCTCGATCTGGTTTCGTAATACTTTACATTTTCTTTTGAAATCAGAAGGGAAAGTTTTATGGAAAAAGGGTTTGATGATGAACGAAGTGGAAACGAGAAAGGTTGTGGTATTGTACGAGAAACGATGAAATGATTGAGGATTGATTATTGGTTGATGTATACTGATGCGAGTTCATTAATGTTGCTAGTTTGATATATGAATAGCTAGGAACATTCGTAAGACGTTTAGAACCCGGTAGTCGTAGCCCACTTGTTCGTTGTGGAAAACCCTTGTTTCTCGCGTTCACTTATTGAAATTCACTCACTCTTGGTGCATGTTTCTTCGCATTTTCATATACCTTGAGTATAGAATTCTCTACTGGGCTAGTGTAGCTCAACCTATCAATTTCAGGTACATCTCAAGGATCTTGACGCGGAGTTCATGGTGTGCATGCTTGATCTCATATCTTTGAAAGCCGTCATAGAGAAGTGGTCTCATCATCTTTTGTATGATCTTTTGAAAGATGTAATCGCAAATTCATTTGAATTCTTTTAACTTTAGCTATTATGTAATCTCTAAATTTACTGTCTTTAACTAACTATGGAATTTGGGCCGTAGTGCCAATGTTGTAAATCTTTAAACTCGGGGATTTGGTTTTGTAAATGATCCTTTGGGAACTCAGTTTCGGGTATTATCTGTATTATGTGAGGGTCATTTATTGAAATGGATTATTTATTTAGTTGAAAATCGAGGGCGTGACAAATTGGTATCAGAGCATTAGGTTAGAATACCTAGAGGCCGTTGGGAGACATAGTCTCAAGGGTTCAAAAAAAAAAAAATTCGTTGCATTTGTTTTCAAAACCACATGTGTGCTTGCATGAATGGGTCAGTACATTGATATGGCATTGCATTTATAATTCGATAGTGTGGCGTACGGTTGTTGCCCATGTTAGAAAGGTTGGAGACTTACATCTTGTAGCAATGTGATTAAAGCTAATAACTTTCTTTCTTATGCTCTTATAGTATGATGTCTTCGAGACGTGAAGTTAGGTGGGGTGAGACCGGGGATCATGACCACCAGGGTCGTAGTGCATACGGGAAGGATGAGGCAAGTCAGTATACTAGGGATGAGGTAATGTTTCCTGAGATCATTGAATGTGCGAAGGGTGTTGAAATTTTGGAGGGTGCGTAGAGGGGTGCAAATGTGGGTGAAACTAGATATCAAGTCGTTAGCGCGAGCTCATCTTCTGGGAGCATTCAGAGTTTTGAAAGAAAGAAGTCGAGGGGACTAAGTCACTCTATTCAGGACCAGTAAGGCTTTAAGCCACCTTCACATTCCGGGACTCCAAGAGTTCTCCTCGAGCGTCAGATTGTGTGTCACCGATGTGGTCAGCCTGGTCATATTCGTTCTCAATGTCAAAGGGGTCAAAAGTCTTGTTTTACTTGCGGGGAGTTTGACCATGTCGCGAGGAACTGCCCTCAGAAGAAGAGAATGCAAGAAGAGTTAGGCTTAGTACAACAACCAGAAGTTCGACAAATTGTTATTCAGTCGCAACCCCAGAATGCACAAAGGCAACCAACCGTTAGAGTGAGCATGTCGCCAGGGAATTTTCGAAGCCAAAAGAGGAAAAGACTGAGGGAACCAAATCAGCCTTCGCAGAACCAGACAAACCTTAGGTCACCTACCTTATCTAGGGATCAAGGAATTCCACAGCTTGATAGGCTTTGCTATGTCTGTCGCAAACCTGACCACTTCGTGAGAAATTGTCCTCAGGGATCCAGAGCACATGGAGAGTCGAGCTCAGTGCAACAGGATAAACGTACATCAAAATAGCAACAAATGCAGTTCCGCAGCTAAACCACTACCTCCTTCAATTCGCTAGCTTTCAGGAAATATTAGTTGTTTGAGGTATCTTATTTCCTTTATTGTTCGATTCATTTGTTAATCATTCTAAATTGATATGTTGTCTTGGGCCTCATTAGTTTCAATATCGATGATTTATTTGATTTGGGAAGAGGTTGGTTGTGTCCGTGCTAGTTGGTGATATTTCGAACGTGATCCCGTGAGCGTCGTTTCCTTATTTATCCTCTTTCCGTTGGCCTAGCTGAAATCTAGTCGGAATGGTATCGCAATCTAATTTCCGTAAGGCTGCCGTACTATTGATCTGTTCTAGTTCTTGGCATTTGAGATAACCATCATAAAATTGTTCTTAGCATTTCTGGGGAACAATCGAATTCTTGTGGCAAAGTTTCCCGTGCCTCGTTTGCTATCAATGACGATGAATGCTCCTCGTTTTCCATTCGAAGTCTTATTGTTAGTATAACCTTGCTTGAGATAAAGTTTCTTGGTCAACTGAGATCCTCCTGCTGTGACTACCAGTTTTGTCGTTGGCTTGTAACTGTTATCCTATGTAAGTTTCTTTTTCTATTGCAGCTTTAATCTAATAAACTCAATCTGTGGTCTTATACTTTATGACATACAAATTCTTTGGTGTAATTAAATTCAAACTTGTTGCTACTATGGCCCGTACCCACCTTGTATCTGTTTGTTAGCCTAGACATATTTAGTTTGTTTGAGTTTCCCTGTTGCAGCTACCAGTATATTCGTTGGAATGTATCATCCTATACCAGCGCTCATGTCAGAATTTGAACCAAATCTTGCGATGGCATATTTCTCAATATCTATTTGTTGGTGCCGTTCAATTCGAATTCACTTGTCGTAGTTGCCTTCAATGGTATTCGACTCTGTTGTGGTTTCTTAACTCTGAAGGTAGATGATGATTCATTCTGTCAGACTTAAATTGTTAGAAGTTTTACTCATTTCTAGAATTGGACAAATTATGATTTTGGATCAATTAGCTTACGGGGAATCTGTCTCTTTGCCTTGTGCTTGTCCTTAGTGTCGAAATCTTTCCTGGGCCAAAGTGTTGTCTGCTGACTCTGTTGATTTGTAGAGCAATGAGAAAGTTATGATCAGTCATTTCAAGATTTTTCTGATTACCGTAAAATAGTACTTGAGTTCGTTGCCAAACCACCTTAAAGGATTCCATGTGTTCTTTGAAATTCCAGATATCTCGTTACCATTCTTCGGATTCTTGATTGGCGTTGTTCGAGTTTCAGAGCTTGCTCATTTCGTTTGAGATAACAATCGAATCTTTCTCATAATCTAGAGTGACCCAATCTGTATCTAGAAATTTGGTGTGATTTTTAAAAGAAATGGCCCGTATTCATGATTCGCTAGATTTAGTACTGAGGAGTGTGATGAGATCTATTCACCGACGACTTTTGGAAGCTCGAGAGAGAATGACCGAACAGAGCATGGTAAATATGTTAAAGATTGCTACCCGCGCGAGGCCGACCAAAGGATTACGCCGACTGCCGTCGTCATTCATAGTCGCTCAGAAAAGGAATCGTACGTTTCATAAAGTGTTACCGCGTGGGAGTTTGTCTCGTTTTGGGCGGAAAGGGAAGCGTTCACCGCTAGAAAGATAGGGTGGGTGTCAGGTATCGTGTGTGTCTTTCGGATACCCAGGCGACAACCGATGAAATCCAATTAGAAGAGGCGCTTGATCACTGCTCCTTCTAGATGGAGGTGTTAGGAAGTCAATTGGATTATCAGGTTACATTTATAGGTAAGATCGTTATGCGTGGATAGATAATTGTATATGGCAATTTCACAAAAAAAAAAAAAGAAGCTTAGAAATTACGTACCGTTTGGAAGTACCGCCGAATTTTTTTTTTTAGCATTTGTGATGCGATAAACATATACGAATACTAAGGAGGTACGAGCCGAATCTATTGCATGAGTTAGAAAGATCCGAACTTGAGCTAGAAGCTGACGTCTCCCGTGGTGAGAATCCGATACGTATCCAAAATTTGCGTAGTCAAGTGTTAAGAGGTAAGTCGATGCCGTTCGCGCGAATTTACATGAGAAAGGGAGGACGAAGTTAGAAAGATATACTCGTTTTTGTTGTGGTTTGATTGATACGAATCTTTGACGTAGATTTTCATGATTTTCGAATTGTTGCATGATGAATAATGATACGGTTGAGGCGTATCTATGTGTAGCATGTTCGGTTGGGCTTGGTTTAGCAAATTTCGAGGACGAAATTTTCTTAAGGAGGGAAGGGTGTAAGGACCCGTATTTTTTGGATATTATTTGAAAGTTTTATAAATGTTAGAAATTGAGAAAAATGTGAAATTTAATGAGTTTATTTGATTTGGGGTTAATGTGTTAGGGTTGTTATTTGAGGGAGTGCAAGTGTGATTTGTGAATATACTAGTATATATAGGTGGGTGTGTGTGTAGGAGATAAAAAGATCATATCGCTCTCTCTCTCTCTCTCTATCTCACGCCTCTCCCCTCTCATTCGGCTCTCTCTCTCTCTCTCTCTTCCACTCCTTCACACAAAAACTCCATCAATCACCCAAAGCATACAAAGATTCACCTCCATTTCACTTTGAAAAGCACCCAAGGTTGTACAATCTTGGTGCTCAAATCCTCCGAATTGTGTTGTTTCAATGTTTAATTGCTCATTTGAGCTTAATATTGCTCGTAAGGTATGTTTTAGTGTTTTGTAGGTGAAACGTGTTAATAAAGTGGTTTTGAATGCCAAATGAACGTTCCGGGTTGTGATCAAGAGTCCAAGCACCCACCGGTACTAATCTCATTATCACCAGGACTTGACCACGTCATACGAAGCCGTGAAGGTCATTCAGTGGCCAAGTTGGCAAGGGTCGTGCCAAAGCATAGCAAACAAGCTAATTGCATCGAGAATGACCCTTGGGGTATCTGTGTACTCGAGGCCACCATGAGTTGCACTTATAAGCCCTTCGAGTTGAGTGACGATGGCCCGGAAGATGCCCGGAGGTGCCAAGGCAGGGCTGGCAGCTTAAAAAGCTTGAAATCTGTATTTTCTGAAGAATGTTATCGATAACAAGTACTTGGGTATCGATAACATTTCAACAAGTTTGGTCCAGAAATTGTCCAGCCTGTAGGTTATCGATACCTTACCCAATTAGTATCGATACCAGTCAGCTCCGGGGAAAGAATTGAAGATTGTTATCGATACCTTGGACTTTGGTATCGATAACGATTGTTCCCAGCAGATATTTTTTGTTACTTTTCAGACTTTCCACTTATGGAAACTTTCTTTTAAAGGCTAGTTTTTTGGGATATTTCCTGACTTTTGAGGAGAGAGAAAGCCCTTTGTGTATATATAGGACCCCCTCTCTCTCTCTCTCTCTCTCTCTCTCTCTCTCTTTGGTATCTAGTTCTTTAATAGTCTTGAAGTCTTTTAATTGTTAGAGCTCCATTAATGGTTTGAAGCTTTCTTAGTCATTTCCTCAAAGAACTCAAGTAAGTACTTATCGTATGATCTTTTCTTATTCATTAATGTTGTAGCTACCAAGTGGATCCTTATATAAATCAAGTTTGTTTTTGAATCTATCGGTTAATCATGTTTTCCATTTTCACCATGCTTTCTAGTCAATTTATCATGAGTGAGTAGTCGATTACACTTGGCCGTGGGGCGATTATCGCCTTGTGACTTACGTTTATCTTGCCATTCTCAACTCATGGCTTGAGGTTTGGTACGGAAAATGAGAAGGGTTCGCCTTTATGTAACAAAACTTGTCAATGTTAACCTCTGGTGATCATATGCTTGCACATATGATTTCGTGAGCTATGTCTCGCCTCGTGTTTGCCAAAAGAACGAAAGAACTCACTTGTTTTCCGGACTACGTTTCTAGTCTTTATTTGTTTCATAGCAAAATACTCCGGTTGATAGCCTAAGCCATGCAATTCAACCGTGCTTTCGTTGAGAATGGTTCGATGGCCTAAGTTGCGGGCGTTAATAACTCCGTTGCCTTGCCGCTTGTTTAATCTAGTCAAAACCAATTTTCTAGTCTTTTTCATAAGAGTTTTTATCACCTTTCAAAGCAAACCGATAGTTGGCCGTCTTAACGCCGGAAACACTTACTTCTAAAAATCCTAGCAAGCTATTGAGATTCTCTCTGTGGGAACGATTCCGGACTTCCGGATATTATGCTGACATCGATCTAGCCCTATGCTCGGGGTAATTCAACCCATTTCGACGATTAGGTTGTGGCAAAGCATATTTGGCGCCGTTGCCGGGGATTTTCTTATTATAGCTTATTGGGAGGTTCGACAAACCACTGCAAGTACTCCATTTAATTTCTCTTTTGTGCACCGTATACTCAACCTAGTGGATACCTCTAACTGAACCACAAATTCGACTTGAGGTGTAACGAAGTTAGCTTGAGTATCCATTGCCTTTTCTTTTATTGTTTGTGCATGTATTGAGGCGGCGGCATAGCCCCTCATAATTGTCTTGAGAGAGAGAGAGGTGGCGGCATAGCCCCTCCAGTCTGTTGTCTTATTGCAAAGTAGTTACTTAGCTATAAATCAGTAAAAGCGGAAGTTCATGCTTGTGGTTTATCCTCGGGTGTATCATAGTCCTCGTTCAAACCGCCTGCACCGGTCTAGCTCTCCGCCTTGCGTAAGAATCAGTACTCTACGAGCATACCCTCCACCAAGTAGCTATTCTCGGCCATATTCTCTAGTAAGACAATCAATGGCAAATGAAGAAGCTCCTCCTGTTAGGACTCTTAAGGACTATTTGAATCCGGAAAGGGTCACTCAACGGTCTCCAATAGTTTTCCCACGCCCCACCAATGCTGCAAACACATTCATGTTCAAATCAGACTAGCATCGTTGCATTCCATTTTTCCATGGTATGGAGCGTGAGGATCCGTACCAACATATCCGGGAATTTGAGGAGACCCTCCAATCGTTTGTTACTGTGGATGCGCATCTCAACCAAGCCAGATTGAGGCTTTTCCCGTTCACGTTGAAGGATAAGGCAAAAACATGGTTTCACTCTTCGAAGCCTCAATCTTTACGCACATGGGAGGAGGTTCAAGACATTTTCCACAAGAAGTTCTTTCCGGCTAGCTGAACAAAGCTCTTGATGGATCAAATCCAAACCTTTAAGCAACGGGAGGGAGAAGCTTTCCACTAGTATTGGGAGCGTTACAAGGACTTGCTTTCGGCGGTTCCTCACCACAACTTTGCTTTGTACCAGCTGATTCACTACTTCCATTTGGGGTGCTCATAACAAAGCAAGCAACTACTTGACACCATGTGCGCCAGCAGGTTTATGAATAAGTCTCCCGATGATGGTTGGGATTATTTGGATGAGTTGGCCAAGAAGTCTTTAACTTGGAGCTTTGAGGATGTCGGGGACAAAGCTATGGCGAACCAAGGCCCCGGTGGCTCCGGAAACTTCTCCATCAATGAGCACCAAGCTATTGAAACACGGATGGAACAATTGGCGCAAAAGTTGGAAAAATTGGAGTTGAAAGGGGTGAAGGAAGTAAAGACAGTGAGGGCGATGGACGCGATTTGTGAAACGACGGGTCACTCAACCGACAACTGTCCGTCCATGTCCACTCTCAAGCAGCACTATAGCAACCTCAACCTTCCGATCGAAGAAGTTAGCGCAGTGAACCAACGGTTTGAATCGTTTCCCCAAAACTTCAACCAAGGTCAAAGGCAACATCCGGGATTCCGTTGGAACAACCAGATCGAAGGAGGACCATTTCAAGCGCCTCCAAGTTCTCAAATGCAACCATGGCGGCCTGCTCAAGGCCAAGGGCAGCCCCGTTTTACACAAGGACCGCCAGGATTTATGCCGTCCGGACCATTCCAAGGTTCAAATCAATTCCAACCTCCGCCGAGGCGATCTTGGGAAGATACCTTCCAATCCTTCATGCAAGCTCAAGTGAATTACAATGAGAATAACACACAAATGATGGGTGAATTGAAGAACCAAATGGATAAGATAACCACATCTATAGGGCTTCTCCAACAAGAAAGGGGAAAGTTCCCTACACAACCTCAACTCAATCCACAAGGTCAACTTCTCATCGGTAGTTCTTCGGGACCTCCGCCCGAGCAAGCGCAAGCAATCATCACTTTAAGGAGTGGCAAGGTCGTAGACAACCTTGTGATCAACCCGGCGGTTACACCACCTATAGTGCCGGCCCTGATATCAACAAGTTCTACTTCATCGGAGGAATGTATCGAGCAAACTCTTGAGGAAAATGGGGAATCTCCCGTGCAAGTTTCAAAGGAAGCTGAGACCACTCCGAACCCACAAGTCTCTCCCGTTCCGGCACCATACCCTTCTCGATTGAATCAGCTCCTCCATCCAAGAATGCCAATATACTTGATGTATTCAAGCAAGTCAACGTTAACATCCCGTTGATGGATGCCATCAAGCAAATCCCTTCATATGCCAAGTTCTTGAAGGACTTATGCACCCAGAAGCGCAAGCTTAATGTGCACAAGAAGGTACTCCTTACCGAGCAAGTCAGTCAGATTATCCAAAACAACCTTGCACCAAAGTACAAAGACCCTGGATGTCCTACAATTGCGATTACTATAGGGGGTAAGAGAGTGGAACAAGCTTTGTTGGATTTGGGAGCAAGTGTGAATTTGCTACCATACTCGGTGTACCAAGAGCTTGGTTTGGGGGAGATGAAGCCTACGCAAGTTACTCTCCAATTGGCGGATAAGAGTGTTCACATTCCACGTGGTGTGGTGGAAGATGTATTAGTCCAAGTTGATCAATTTGTATATCCCGTGGACTTTGTGGTATTGGATACTTGTCCGTCGTCATCTTCACCATTGTCTACTCCCGTTATCCTTGGGCGGCCATTTCTAGCAACTTTGGATGCGGCGATCAATTGTCGGAATGGGCTATTGAATATGTCCTTCTTGTGGATACTGAAGATTGCCAAAACGGGTGATAATGTTCAACGTCGGGGTTCAAATGGGTGATAATGAAGATTGCCAAAACGTCAATCTTGTGGATACATTGGTGTAAGACCATGTGGATGAGTTCTTGTATAAAGACTCGTTGGAGTTAGCTCTTACCTCCGAAGAGGCCGCTTTTCTTGAATCCGACGAGACGGAGTCCCTCTTTTCCTTGCTTAATGGAGAAGACGGCGACGAGGACGCATGTGGAGTGGCACTTTGGCTTCCTAAGTTTGAAGAGTTACCACCTCTTGAGCGGAAAACATTACCTTCGAGCGTTGAGCCGCCTACTCTTGAATTGAAAGCACTACCGGACATGTTGAAATATGCATTCCTTGGAGAGAACAATACATTTCCGGTGGTCATTTCTTCTTCCCTTGGGAATCTCCAAGAGGAAGAATTGCTCGCACTTTTACGAAGGCATACAAAGGCGATTGGGTGGACTATCGCAGATATACAAGGTATATCTCCCTCTCTATGTTCTCATCATATTTACTTGGAGGAGGACGTCAAACCATCGCGACAACCTCAACGCCGGCTCAATCCAATCATGAAAGATGTGGTCCGGGCCGAAATTCTTAAATTGCTTGACGTTGGGATTATCTATCCCATAGCCGATTCTAAGTGGGTAAGCCCTATCCAAGTTGTTCCTAAGAAGGCGGGGGTGACCATAGTGCACAATGACAAAGGCGAGCTTGTCCCGACCCGGGTGACTACCGGGTGGTGGGTATGCATTGACTATCGCAAGTTGAATGCAAGCACACGCAATGATCACTTTCCTCTCCCCTTCATCGACCAAATCTTGGAGAGAGTCGCAGGTCATGCCTTCTACTGTTTCTTTGATGGTTATTCGGGTTATAACCAAATAGAGGTGGCCTTGTCCGACCAAGAGAAAACAAAGTTTACATGCCCGTTCGGGACCTTTGCTTATAGACATTAGACACATGCCGTTTGGTTTGTGTAATGCTCCCGGCACCTTTTCCCGGTGTATGATGGGCATTTTCAGTGATATGGTCGAGAAAATCGTAGAAGTTTTCATGGATGACTTCTCGGTGTTTGGCGACTCGTTCGAGTCATGTCTTGCCAACTTAAAGACGGTCTTATCAAGATGTTAGGAGAAGGCGTTGGTTCTAAATTGGGGAAGTGCCATTTTATGGTCACTCAAGGGATTATGCTCGGGCATATCGTATCGGCTAAGGGTATTGAGGTAGACAAGGCCAAGATTGACTTCATTTCAAACCTCCCCACCCCGAAGTGCGTCAAAGACATCCGCTCGTTCCTTGGCCATACCGGTTTCTATCGGCGTTTTATCAAGGATTTTAGCGCAATTTCAAGGCTGCTTTGCCATCTTTTATCCAAGGATGTTCCCTTTGAATGGATAGTCGCGTGTGAGCTGGCATTCATTAAGCTCAAAGCTAGCCTCACCACCCCTCCCATTGTTCAAACGCCCGATTGGAATCTTCCATTTGAGTTGATGTGTGATGCAAGCGACTATGCCGTCGGGGCCGTTCTTGGCCAAAGGAAGGACAAGCATCTGTGGGTGATCTATTATGCGAGCAAGAGCCTTAATGACGCCCAAATGAATTATTCCACAACCGAGAAGGAGCCTCTTGCCATAGTGTTCGCCTTGGACAAGCTCCGGTCTTATCTAGTGGGTGCTCCGATCACGATTTACACCGACCACTCAGCTCTTAAATACCTATTCACCAAGCAAGATGCAAAAGCCCGCTTGATCCGGTGGATCCTTCTACTGCAAGAATTTGACATCACCATAAAGGATAAGAAAGGGGTCAAAAACGTGGTGGCCGACCATTTATCGCGGTTGGATTTTGAGGATCGTACTTTGCACTTGCCTATTGGCAATAGCTTCCCCGATGAGCAATTATTTGGTGTATCAACGGCCCCGTGGTTTGCTGACATTGTTAACTATTTGGTTACGGGGTTGATTCCAACGCATTGGTCTTCCCATGAGCGCCAGCGATTCTTATTGAAAGTGAAGCACTTTTCCTATGATGATCCGTACTTGTTTAAGTACTGTCCCAACCAAATCATCCGTCGTTGTGTGCCAGATGCTGATCAACGCGGGGTTCTACAATTTTGCCATACCGAAGCATGTGGCGGGCATTTTTCTGCAAGGAAGACCACCGCCAAGATACAACAATGCGGTTTCTAATGGCCATACCTTAACCAAGATGACTATGCCTTTTGCAAGTCTTGTGACCGCTGCCAGCAGTTAGGATCTGTGACCCGAAGGAATGAAATGCCTCAAGCAAAATTCCTTGTTGTTGAAGTATTTGATTGTTGGGGTATCGACTTTATGGGGCCGTTTCCGATGTCGTTTTGTAACTTGTACATCCTCCTGGCAGTCGATTATGTGTCAAGGTGGGTTGAAGCCATTGCAACTCGTACAAATGATCACAAGGTGGTGCTCGAGTTTCTGAAGGAGCATATCTTGCCAAGGTTTGGAGTTCCTCGTTCTATCATTAGCGATCAAGGGACTCATTTTTGCAACCGGCCATTCGCCGCCTTGATGAAGAAATATGGCATTACGCACAAGGTCTCCACCGCATATCATCCTCAAACCAACGGTCAAGCCGAG
>JAOTQK010000018.1:12819197-12829531 GCA_025642025.1 Rhododendron ferrugineum | reverse complement strand
GAGCTCGAGCTCGACTATTCGGCTCGTTAACTAAACGAGCCGAGTGAAACTCGGCTCGTTCGACAAAAGCTCGGCTCATTAAGGGAGGCTCGGCTCGTTAAGGAAGGCTCGTTTAGTAAATGACTAAACTCGGCTCGGTAAGGGCTCGGCTCGTTAAAGCTCGAGCCGAGCTCGAGCTTGAGTTTTGGGCTCGTTAAGTAAACGAGCCGAGCTCGAGCTCGCCGATACTCGGCTCGGCTCGGCTCGTTTACACCCTTAGTTACACTACACGTTATACTACATCTTATGTGGGGCCCATTCCAGATCCCACAAAAATCCAAAAAAATATCCATAAATTCTAAAATATTGTTTTATGGGGACCTGTAAAAAATCAGCTCCAACGGATATCGGTAAGTATTATTTCTAGATTCATTGTGGCGAGACTGCGCAGTTAAGCAGTATCACCGCTACGAATCCAAAAGTAATACTTACCGATAGTCGTTGGAGCTAATTTTTTACAAAACCCGATAAAATAATATTTTAAAATTTATCGGTATTTTTTGGAATTTTTTTAAGGACCCAGAATGGGCCCCACATAAGATGAAGTGTAAAAAGGTAGTGTAGGGGTCACGTGACCCTCCTGAAATTATTGGAACAATATTTTTTGAACAGAGGGAATAAGTAAGGACCTGGGCTTCTACTTCAAAGGTTGCTGGTTCGAGCCCTGCCAGTGCATCTTTTTTCTTAATGTTCTTCATTGCCTGTTATTTTATCATGGTTATGATTGAGAGGTGACGCCTCTTGTATACAATTTCTGGATCCGCCACTGAGTGTACTTATCTTTAGTGTTAGGTCTCTGTCAATTGTTTCTTCCCCAAGAACCAACTCTCTCTCTCTCTCTCTCTCTCCCCGTTTATCTCCCCCTCCAGAGACACACACACTCTCTCTCTCTTCCCGTTTATCCTCCCCCTCCAGAGACATACATCTCTCTCTCTCTCCGGAGCCCAAAACCTCTTCTGCGCGAACTTCTTGACCGAATTCAAAGCACCTGTGCTCCTCTCTCTGGTCTAACTAAAATTGATGTTTGATCTTTGGCAGATCTGAGTTGTACATACTTGACCCAAATCAGAGTGTAATGGTGTTTTGTGCATACTTTACACCAGATTTTGACCATAGTTTGAGCTGATTGCTTCTTGTTACCATTAGGTAAGTAAGCTGGAAAAGAGTTGGGCGACAATGAAAGATAAAGGGGACGGACAGATGCAAAGTAAGGCTGACATCACATAAAAGAGAAATTATTAAGCTCTGTTCGTCTCTGCTTCTTGCCTAAGAACAGAGCACAAAGGGGATCTCAATTTAACAAATCTGGGTCTGTAAAATGCTTCATTAAATCGTAGATGATGTCAAAAGCAATTAGGTGAGTAGCACTATATATCGTCCAAAGCTCAAACCAAAATGATGGTGGACGAAGTGTTTGTGTTGTCTCTGATTGATTGATCTATTGTTTGGGTCTTCTGAATTGGGTTCGTTGGGGATTGATTTAAGAGAGTGATTGAACAACTGGGGAGAGAGAGAGAGTTCTCAGACTTAAGGACCTGTGAAATCCAAAAAAAAAAATTGAATTTTATCGTGAAATTTTGAATTTTTCAGAGTGGAGAAAGAGAATGCAAAGAGAGAGAAATAGGGGCGTTACTTTTCCGTCGTTCTCTACGGAGTTGATTCCTGTTCTGCCCATTCCCAGACAACAGCTGAGGTGGAGCAAATATGTTGTTTTTTGATTGGTGTAAGGTACCACGTATGCCTTCCACGTTGGTACCCTATTGGCACCCAAAATTTTCTTGTCTAACATGGTTGAAACAACCTAACCATTATATGGGAATTCATTGTTGGAACCTCCTGTTCCGGATTAGTACTAACTGAATTTCAACAGTTTATTGTGTTTTACCATATTGAATTATCTTTTTACCAGACAGTTACAGGCCTGTACTCAACAATACTCATTTTTGGCTGCTAAATGCATAACTCATCTTCCATCATCTAATATCTTGTCATAATAGCTAAGGTTTTTGGTCAGCTATGGAAAGCTGTGAATAATGTCTTATAAGCATCAATGCGGTTCAATGTTTGCTAGGCAAGGAGGGCATTGAGGGCCTTGAGAGGGCTGGTGAGGTTGAAGTCTTTGATAGAAGGGCAGTCAGTCAAACGTCAAGCCACGACCACCTTACGATGCATGCAGACTCTGGCTCGTGTGCAGTCCCAGATTCGGGCCAGAAGGATCAGAATGTCAGAGGAGAACCAAGCTCTCCAGAGACAGCTCCAAGAGAAACACGAGAAAGAGCTCCAGAAGTTGAGAGCCTCTGTAAGTGCAAATTTAAACACTAATCATTGTGACGGAAAGGAAGAGGAAAACCTAAGAAGATAAGTAGAAACAATAACTACTACCTTTGTCCCGTGATCTTTGTTTCTTTTTCGACAGTAATGCCCTATTAACAGATGATGTATTTTTGTAATAATTTGAATTTTTACACCAATCAGAGATCTCAACTAGTTTTATGATATTAAGGTATGCAAATTTTGAAGAACTATCAAGAACATGGGTAATGTTCCTATGGAACCCTAGCGTTTTCTTTTCCCTTTGTAAATCTCTCAACGAATAGAAATACAACTGTCGGGTACCTCCTTCATTCTTTTTGCTTGCGTACACAGACATGATACATTGATACTATTACATTATACAACAATCTGATTCATAATAGGTTGGAGGAGATTGGAATGACAGCGTGCAATCTAAGGAGCAAGTTGACGCAAGCCTACAGAGCAGACAGGAGGCTTCAGTGAGGAGGGAAAGGGCATTGGCTTATGCATACTCCCACCAGGTAATACCCTCCCCTCTTCTTGAGGCTTCTCATATTGTCCTATTTTCATATTATATTATTTTGAAAGGATCACATAAATATTTGTGGTGCTAAATTTGCAGATTTCTTGATAGGGTTGAAATCTCACACCGCATATGTGATATCTCATTGTCCTTTATTATTTTCATCTTTGGTTTCAAAGGAGATATTTTTTCCTGCTCTTCCAATTTTTTTGGTAACTCAGCTTGAAATAGAAAAAAGGCTAACCGAATTTACAAACTACAAGGGACATACCCCAGGAGGAAAAAGAAAAGAAAAGAAAAGAAAGGAAAGAAAATCAGGAAGGCCTAAGCCAAGCGGCTACATAGAGCTAATGGGACATAAATGAATGTTTCAAATCCATCTAGGAAGATAGATAGGAAACAAACAGCAAAATGGGTACTAATCTAAGCCAAGTGGCTACATGGAAATAAAATAGGCCAAAAGTTGAAACCATATGAAACAGAGAACACTTGGGTATCATTACAAAATATTGCAACATGAGGCAAGAGTTGTTCATGGGAGGAGGCAGCTCCTATCAACCTTTGAACACATGCTCTTCCAATTTCTCAATGCCCAAAGTTAAATTCATTTTAGTTCAAAGGAGATACTTTTATAATGCCTAAAGCGACATACATAGAACATACTGAAAAAACTTTTCAGTTTCGTGGCATTTTGGACCCCCGTGAAAGTTACTTGCATGTTTTTTTACATGACTTTCAATTGTGCTACTATACATCTTAATGTGGAGTTTTATTCTCTTTAACACTAGTTACAAAGAAGATCAGCTTTATGATTTTTCTCAAAGGAACTAATTCAGGCTTTGTTCGTTAGGTAGTTTTGGGTATTTTTGTTTTGGTAGTGGGTGGGGAGAGAAACAGGGTAATGATTGAAGAGAGAGGTAATAAGTGGAGAGATAAAGAGAGAAATAAGAGTAATAATTGGAGAAATATGATAATGATTAGAGAGAAAATTAGGGTAATGATTACAAAACAAAACTAAATTTTTTTCTAAACTTAGAAACGAACAAGGCCTCTTTTTAGTCTAGTTTTGATCCTATGGAAGATTCCATCTTTTTCTTTTGTTATTTTACATCACTGCTTTCTTTCATCACATATTGTCCTATAAAATCATGTGTGGACAATTTTCTGCTTTTTTTTTTCCCGATTATTTCCTTTGATTAGACTTTTCTAAGCATCAAGTGGATCCCACAATGTAACCTCCGTGTGTGTAGTGATTATAAAGTAAAAAAACCATTAACCTTCATAATATGGTTTCTCAATAAACTAGCGTGACATTTTCTGAAACAGCAAACGTGGAAGAACTCTTCGAAATCCTCAAACCAAACATTCATGGATCCAAACAATCCCCACTGGGGATGGAGCTGGTTAGAACGATGGATGGCAGCCCGACCCTGGGAAAACAAAAGCGCACACGACAAAGAACTTTGCATTAGCGAGTATGCATCCGTGAAGAGCACAATTAGCAGATCGACATCCATTAGTGAACTCAGCAAAACCCATTTTCGTCACCACAATAAGCCCTCTCCAACCGGACAAAAGCCCATCCGGAATTCACCGTCCAAGGCATCATCAGTTGCTTCAAAAACCGAGGATGATTCAAAAAGCATGCTTAGTGTTCAGTCCGAGAGGTACCGGAGGCACAGCATTGCGGGGTCCTCAGTGAGGGATGACGACAGCCTGGCAAGCTCACCTGCAGTTCCAAGTTACATGGGGTCCACGGAGTCAGCGAAAGCCAAATCTCGGGTTCCAAGCCCATTGGGGAATGGAACGCCACTGGAGAAGGGATCGGTGGGGTCTGCAAAAAAGCGGCTTTCTTTCCCATCTTCTTCTCCTGCTGGAACAAGGAGGCACTCTAGTCCACCTAAGTTGGATTCTGGCTCTTTGAAGGACATCAATGTCCACTAAGAAAGAGAAAAACAGGATAAACACAATTAGGAACATGGGTTCTAGATTGAACTGCAAAGGAAGAAGAGAGATTAAACTGTGGGGCCGGGGATTGATTACTTTAGTCTTTTCGTCGTCTGTTTCAGAGTACTTTCTCTGTTTTCTTCCTTTTCTTCATTCACTTGTACTGTTACATATGTTAATTATCCTACAGTAGCTAGGGATTTGTTTTGTGTGTGGAACTATTTGGTTGGGTAGACTCAATGTCGGTTTATGTTGTTCTTGTGGCTTTTCCTTTTCTCATTTGAAATTCTGACCTATTTACATTCAATAGCTTGAATTTGATCTGCGAATGAACACGTATTTTGGTTGTTATGGTACTGGTTTTGATGCAAGGCACTACACCAAGCCTAATAGTCGTGCTCTCACAGTTTTGTAATTCCTAGCACAGACGATAGTACCCTCACTATCACGACACCTCACCTTCATATTTTTTTTATAAAAAACAAAACAAAAAAGAAAACACCCTAAAGTTGGTAAGACACCAACAAACACCCAAAAAGAGCCCAACTCAAACAAAAACCTTCACCTGCAATTTGGAACGTGTTTAATCTTATTTGAAAGTGGTAAACTCGAATTGGGGATAGTGTTGTACAGTGGTGTGCGCAGCACCGTGCTGCGCACCTCCGAGCCGTCGAATCGTGCATCCGATGACTCAGATCTTATCTCGACAACTAACGATCGAGGCACCCGGAACCTTGTGTGATTTATGGGGTTTATGTACCCTGAATGATATGGGAATTACGGGGTCAGAGGTAGTTGTTCGATTTACGAGGTTAGACGTGCCCGGAATGTTGAGGGATCTACCGGGTTTACGAAACCCTAAATTCTTTGAATTGTTTGTTGGTAATGACTACATAAAATTCACTCATTACCCATATTTTCAACTATTACCCTAATTTTTCTTTCCACTTATTATTCCAAAAATCAAACCCAAAAGTTTTCAAAACATGAACCGAACAAAGCATTAGGTTTTTTTTTTTTTTTTATTTACCCAAAAAAAAAAAAGCATTAGGTTTTGGTAGTCTACTTAAAACTTTTCATACTGACATTCATTTTTTGTAACCTCATAAGCATATTTTGTGGGTTGCAGTTGGGGCAATAATTTGGAGAGCATGGAAGTTTTTAACGGGATCAGGACAAGGCCAGATGTTGCATGTCAATTGGCTATATTGGATGCCCTACTTGAAAGCTATGGAAGGAACGAGACGAGGAACTAATAAGGAGAGATCAGCTAGGGTCCAAGAGCAGATTCGGTGGGAGCCTCCGCAAGAGGGATGGGTTAAAATTAATTTCGACATTGGCTTGGATCGTCATAGCAGATGTGGGGGTGTGGGAGTGGTTATCCGTGATTCTTCGGGCAGATCCAGAGCAGCTCGTTCGGTTCATGCTCCACATGTGTTTGATCCTTTGCGTGGGGAAGCTTTGGCTGCTTGGGAGAGTTGTAAATTTGCAGAGGAATTGGGTTTTGGTTCATGTTCCAAATGTGTTTGATCCTTTGCTTGGGGAAGCTTTGGCTGCTCGGGAGAGTTGTAAATTTGCAGAGGAATTGGGTTTTGAGCGCATTGTGTTTGAAGGAGATTCCAGGCAGATGGTGCAGCTTATTCAGAGGCAAACGGAGGAACATAACAGATTAACTGTGGTTTTGGCAGATATCAACCATGTTCGGTCTACTTGTACGGAGTCCTTGGAGCAGTTTGTTCGTTGCGGTGGCAATTGAGTTGCTCATTGATTGGCTCAGAGTGCTGTAAAAGGGAGTCATTCTTGTACTTGGGAATTTATCCCTATGTAGCTTTTGTCCTCCCTTAGAGCATCCCAATGGGGATGTAAAACCAGGTGCTATAGTTATAATACAACTCAGATGTAAAAAAAATTGTTCCAATGGGGATATAAAATAGCAATTTCAGAGATGTAAAATAGCACAAATGGAAAGGAAGATGTATATTTGCATCCCCTTTTGGCTGCAGCTATAAATTGACAAATCATTACCTTCTTTGAGCTTGAAATTACCTTCTTTTTTCAAAAGTTACTTTTTTGCAAAAGTGAAACACCCCCTTAGTGTATTCTAGATCATATCTAAAATTATCTAATAATATCTAAATAAATCTAGAGTAAATCTTGTAGTACCCAATTAAATCTAAATATATCTAGGTATATCTCTAGAATATTCTCTCAACTAGGGATATCAAATCCGATTCGCC
Organism: Rhododendron ferrugineum; assembly: GCA_025642025.1. Taxonomy (NCBI): domain Eukaryota; kingdom Viridiplantae; phylum Streptophyta; class Magnoliopsida; order Ericales; family Ericaceae; genus Rhododendron; species Rhododendron ferrugineum. The sequence continues at coordinate 12,822,490 of JAOTQK010000018.1, read as the reverse complement.
CTATAATAAGAGGTAAATTCTCTTCTTTTTTTTGTAGACTTTACGTCACAACAAATATACTTCCTAAATCCTAACAGTGAGCGTCCAATAAATGTTATACCGCTTATTATAACTATTGTATATATATTTTTTATCGTCTTATTTATTTTTAAAAATCGGGGTGTTTCATCCTCCATTGTGAGAGCCCACCCAAGTCCCACATCGGTGGGAATTAAAAAGGAAAAGCAGTATAAAACATATCACAATCAGCTAATGTATAACTTGAGGTTAATTTTTTGAGCCACCTGGTTAGGCGAATAGTTAGCAGGTTAGTTGGCGCGAGTCGTTACAATGTTTGAATAGAAGTAGATCATGGTTCATAAACTTCTATTGCCGAAGAGTGTGTGAATACGAAAAATAAGAAAATTTTGTCAAAATGTAGTGAGAGAATGAGGAACACTATTACACTTGTTTTGTTTTTCATATTGAGGGTGTTTTTAATGTGCATACCGATGCTTTGGAGTATCAATAAAGGAAGCATGGTAATGTGCACATAAATTGAATTGGGTCTTTAGGCCTGCCCTCTCTAATGCCGTTCAGCTTTGATTTGAGGGCATGATTCGGCAGCAAAATAGGTATAGGGGGGCCACTGTTTCAGTATGTATTTTGAGAGCAGTCACTTTGTGCATATTGTCAAAAGTTAGGTCTGTCTCCAATCCTCCCCCGCCCATACCCCCAATGATTATGGACTACATGAATTTTTTTGTTGTTGTTGTTGTCGTCGTCGTATTGAGGGTGTTTTTGTCATTTAAAAATTAACATTGTTTAGAGGATACTTAACGGAAGTTTTTTTTTTATATATGGTCAGCCAAAGCAAGGGAGGCAAATTTTAGGGGAGGTCTATGTTTTTTAGAAACCTCAGGCGAAGTCAGTGAAGTTTATCCAAAATACTAATTTTGTTTGTTCTTTGTTTGGAATTTAAATAAGAAAAGAATAAAGTAATAAAGTAAATATAAATCAATTTCCACTTTTGTCTGTATTTTTCTTATTTCCAGTTGTCAATGTTTTCTCTTCTAGTTGTAGTTCTTGATTCGTAATACCTGGATACCCCTCGAAATTAACCTCTTTGTCTCGCTCACCCCCTCTAAGAATTTTGTTTAAGGCCAGACCCCTTCATTAAAGTTTTCATTTAAAGTACCTAACTCCATTAGACGGAAATAATGAAAAGACCATTTCGCCCTTATATGTGTGTGTGTGTTCATTACACACTTCTTTCTCCAAACGAAGATCTCTCCTCTCTCTCTCTCTGCGAATGGGTTTGGATTTTTTTTTTTTCCATGTTGGCCATTGATTTAATCAGGCAAATCTAACATCCCTATTACAAAGCCACCAACCCCGGCGACCACCTAGCCGCCGGCTGATCATCTCCCTCAAACCGCAGTCGCCGCCGACCATCCTCCATCCCTAGCCGCCGCAAATCTCTCCTTCCCATACACGTAGTTAACCATCATCTTTCTCATCTCTTTCAAGCTTCGCCGCGCCGCCCTCGTATCCACCATACGATTCCACCGCTGCATTTTGATTTGGGGCAAAGTTTGGTGGTCGGTGGTGGTTGCCGTTCGAGCAAAGTTTTGTTTCTATCTACTGTCTGATTGTTGTCCGGTGGTCGGTGGTGGTTGCCGTTCGAGCAAAGTTTTGTTTCTATCTACTGTCTGATTGTTGTACGGTGGTCGGTGGTGGTTGCCGTTCGAGCAAAGTTTTGTTTCTATCTACTGTCTGATTGTTGTCCGGCCCATCGCCGTTCCGTCGCACTTTTGTTGTTCCATCATCCTAATTTTCTGTTGATTTTGCTTGTGTGTTGCTCTAGAGGGGGAAAACAAAATGAAGTAGTTACAGAGTGCGAATTAGGATTTGGGTATGGCGAAAATCGAAACTCAAATAAGTATGTTGAGACCAGGATTTTCAAAAGGAACCCAGAGGCAAAATTAGGATTTGGGTTTTTAGAACAAAGTTAAACATCCTTAAAATTGAAGAAGATTTCGAAGCTCCAACACAAATGGAGGTGGAGAGAGGTGTGGGTTTAAAAGTACAGTTATAGACGACTAGAGTTCTCGTATCGAGTTCATCTTTTTATTTCATTCTCCTTTACTCCTGGCAGCCATGGACGACAATGATGGTGGATTTAGTGGTTGTGGGTGGCAACGGGCCGACGGCGATGAAGGATGTGGTGGTGGTGATGGGCGGTGGTTGTGGCACATTTTAGTGTTAGGGTTTCGTAGAGAAGGAGAGGGAGAGTAGGGGCAATATTGGAACATTTTATCATTTTTGAAATAATTTAGGTCAAAATTTTAACATTTTTAGACTGAACCCTAACGGAAACTTTGTACGGGATGAAAAAAATTTAATGAGGGGGTCTTTCCGTGGCGAAATTCTAAGAGGAGGTGAGTGATAAAAAAGGTAAAATTCGAGGGGTGTAAGTATTTAACCGTAATTTCAAATAGAGTGTGAAGTAATTTCCATGGTGGAGGGATGGGGAGCTGTCTTGGTTTTTGGATGAAGTACTTTTTTTTTTATCATTGACAAAAAACATGTTCATACTACTTCAATATTGTGTTTAAATAGTACTCTACAAAACGATAAATCTTGTTTAATGGAGATTTCTTGGGCTTTTAGTTATTGTTTTCACAAGCCTTAATCGAGGATTTGGAAGTTTTAAAAAAAGGAAATTATGATTTCAGTTCTTTATAAATAAGTTCTCATTTCCTTTTACGGGAAATTTCTGAATGGCTCCCATTCAAACTTTCAATCAAATGTCTCATAAACATCTCAACTTTACAAACATTATTGTCCCATTCTATCAAATTGGTGATGAAATTTGCTAAGATGAACTAATGGCTCCGTTAAAATGGTTGAGTAGGATCAAGTGGGGCTAACTCCCTCAAAAAAAGTTGATGGCTCGATCATTAATCAGGTGTTTAACTAAAGTTTAATAAATTTAGGTGTTTATGAGACATTTGGGTGGAAATTTTCCTTTCCTTTTATTTTTTTCAAACGTCTTTCGCCCTTGCCCTCCCACCAATAAACCATTTTCCACCATACAACGACAACGTCCTCCCCATCGAAACATTTTGAAAACTAGGGGTGGAAAAAATCGACTAAACTAAATCGAAAACAGAAAACAAGACCAACCTTGTAATGACCCGGATTTTTGCCCTATTTTTTTTTTATACAAATTCGAAATGTTAATTTCTAATTCAATAATTAATTAGGTTCATTAATTAAGATACACGATTAAGTGTATAATTTATATTAGT
>JAOTQK010000018.1:12749553-12798506 GCA_025642025.1 Rhododendron ferrugineum | reverse complement strand
TATGAGCTTGAGTTGTCAATCCGCCATGCCAGTCAAGGTGACAAATCTATTCAAGAGTTTTATAATGAGATGACTAGCTATTGGGATCAGTTAGCTCTTATGGAACCATCATACTTGCAAGCTCTTGATAGTTAAGAGGCTAGTTCAGTTCCTCATGGCGCTCTTCGAGCCCAGTTTGAGCCTCTTTGTGGGGTGATTCTGCATCTCTCTCCTTTACCTTCTGTGGATGGTGCCGGTCATGAACTTATTGCTGAAGAAACGAGGTTCAAAGTGGCTAGTATAATATCTCCCTCACAGTCTGTCTTTGTTGCTCAACCTGCTCCGCTTATTCAATACTCGACACCACTTTTACCCACTCCGGCATCCCATCTCACTCAGATTCCGGGCAAGCCTCGACCTCATATTCCCACGGATGAGTGCAACTATTGTCATCAGAAAGGGCATCGGAAGTATGCATGCCCTAAGCGTGTTCAGCCTAAGGGCCGAAATAATTTTCATTCAAGTGGCCCTTGAGTTCCTCGGACATCACATCAGCCTTATCACCCTCCTGCAGCCTTAGCAGCTCCTACCTCTGGTGTTGTTCTTTCTCCTCCCATGTTTGAGCAGTATCAACAGTACAAGGCTTTCATGGAAGCCATCCAAGGGGATCCTTCCCTAGCTTTTGCCATGTCTTCTACCCACTCAAGTTTGCGTGGTTCAGGTGTCATAGGTATATTACTGACCACTTGGAGTTTTGATCCTAGTTGTTCAAATCATATGACTCTTGATTCCTCTCTTCTTGGTAAATGTGTCCCTCCCACCTCTCCTATTAGTGTTGCCACCGCAAGTGGATCACCCATGCATGTTGTTTCCATTGGTTCCACCCAATCGACTTCATTGTCTATTTCTAATGTCTTTTATGTTACTCAGTTAACATTAAGCCTTCTTTCAATTAGCCAGCTATCTAACTCTGGTTTTGATGTCGTGTTTTCTTTCTCTGGTTGTGTTGTTCAAGATCGGGAGTCCAACAAGCAGATTGGGACAGGCCGTAGAGTTGGTGACCTCTATACCTTGGAAAGATAACACATCCAGACCAAGTCATCTCCCACCGCTGCATTGTCTTTCCGTTTAGATCAGAAGTCGTCTCCTTTTTATCTTTGGCATTCTAGATTAGGGCATTTGTCTAGTGAGCGTCTTAAACTTGTAGCTAAGTTTCTATTGGTGACATTTCTGAATGCAGTGGTTGCAAACTTTCAAAATTGTATGCATTACCGTTTAATAAAAGTACTTCTGTTTCTTCATTTCCTTTTCAGCTTGTTCATACAGATTTATGGGGTCCATCCCCAGTTGCAACAAAAGTTGGTTTTGTTTATTATGTTTCATTTGTTGATGATTATAGTAAGTATACATGGGTTTATTTGATGATGCACAAGTCTGATTTCTTTAAAATTTATCAAACTTTTCATGCCATGGTTCAAACCCAGTTTTCCGCATCTATTAAAATCCTTCGTTCTGGCTTAGGTGGGGAGTACTCTCTTTTTGAGTTTACAACATTTTTAGACACACATGGGACTATTCATCAATCCTCTTGCACCATCACCTTCTTAACACTGCTCGGTCTCTCTTATTGTCATCTTCAGTACCTTCTGTTTTCTGGGGAGAAGCCATCCTCATAGCAACTTATCTTCTGAATCGGATGCCCACTCCCCTTCTATTTCTCCTTATGAGCGACTCTATGGTCAACTTCCTAACTATTCTCTCCTCAGTGTATTTGGTTCTACCTGTTTTGTCTTCCTCCCTAAGAAGGATCACACTAAGCTCAGCGCCCAATGTGCCGTCTGTGTCTTCTTGGGGTATGGCATTAATCAAAAGGGTTATCGGTGTTATGATCCGGTGACAAAGAAGCTATATGTATCACGGCATGTCACATTCTTAGAGACCCCGTTCATTTAAGGGTTTTGGATTTTGGATTCTAATCATTATCCTATTTTCCTCCAATCATTACTCTCATTTTTCTCTCTATCTCTCTCCAATCATTACCCCTATTTCGAATCATTACTCTATTTCTCTCTACACTCATTACCTATAAATTCAAATCTAAAATCCCATTCGTCATAGCGTTTACCTTATTTCACTCTTCCTCCCAAAGCTGCTCCTGTGGCCAAAGAGGATCTGATTCATATTGATCCCTTCCCTATGGATGTGCCGCCAGAAGAATATACCTCCACCCTTGAGGTATCCTATATTCCTATAGCTTCTTCAGCCCCTCCTCGCTCCACTATTGAGGTATTTGATTGTCCTACCGCCTCCTCATCCCTTCCTCGTTGGGTCCCTATCCCCCCATTCCCTCAAGTCTACTCCCGTCGTGTGACTTCTCTGCCTCTGCCTTCCAGCTCTTCTGCCTCCTAACCTGCTTCAGATGCTCCTAATTCGCCTCCTCGCCGGTATCCTGTTCGTGAAAATCGTCATCCACCTGTAAAATTTGGTTTTCCTCGTACTTGTTTTTCCTCTTCTTATCAATCTTTTCTTTCTCGGATTCACACTTACTTTGAGCTTAGGTCTTATAAAGAAGCCTGTAATGATCCCAATTGGGTGGAAGCCATGAATACTGAACTTACTGCTCTTGCTCAAAATCACACTTGGGAGTTGGTTCCACTACTGGAGGATAAGAATCTTATTGGTTGCAAATGGGTGTACAAGGTGAAAACTCATTCTTTTGGCTCTTTGGAACGCTATAAAGTCCGCTTAGTTGCTAAGGGGTATTCTCAGGAGTATGGGATTGATTATGAGGAGACCTTTGCACCTGTCGCCAAAATGACTACTGTTCACACTTTGATATCTGTTGATGCTGTGCATCAGTGACCTCTTTACCAGTTAGATGTGAAGAATGCGTTTCTTAACGGGTACCTTTCTGAAGAGGTTAATATGCATCCTCCTCCTGGCTTTCTCTCATCCTTCTGGTCTTGTTTGCCGCCTACGCCGTGCTCTCTATGGTTTGAAATAGTCTCCTTGTGCTTGGTATGACTGTTTTCAGGATGTGGTTCTTAAGAATGGTTTTCAGCCTAGTATACACAACTCTGCTCTCTTTCTATGGCGCACCACTCACGGTCTGGTTCTTCTATTGTTATAAATTGAATGTTGATGATATGATCATCACTGGCTCTGATTCTGCTGCTATTGATGACATGAAACGTCATCTCTTCTGTGAGTTTGAAATGAAAGACTTGGGCCCTCTTCGGTATTTTCTTGGTATTGAGATTGCTTCTTCCCCTAAAGGGTTCCTTCTGGGCCAATTCAAGTATGCTACTGATATTCTCCACCGTGCTCGTCTCACTGATAACAAAACCGTTGATACTCCTCTTGAGCTCCATGCCAAGTTCTCTCCTTCTGATGTGTTCCTCTAGAGGATCCTACTGAATATCATGAGTTGGTGGTCTGCTTAGTTTATCTTACCATGACTCGGCCAGACATTGCCCATGCTGTTCATATTGTGAGTCAGTATGTTTCTGCTCCTACCCATTGAGTCGCCCTGTTACGCATTCTGCGTTATGTTCGTGGTACTCTCCATCAGTGTCTTCTGCTCTCTTCTACATCCAGTTTGACTCTTCAAACTTACGTTGATGTTGATTGGGCAGGCGATATTAGTGACCACAAATCAACCTCTGGCTTTTGTGTTTTTTTGGGCGATTCCCTAATCTCCTGGAAAAGCAAAAAGCAATCTGTTGTTGCTCGATCCACTGCTGAAGCCGAATATCGTGCTATGGCTCATGCTACCTCAAAAATAGTTTGGCTTCGCTGGCTCCTCTCGGATATGGGTGTTTCTCTCTCCTCTCCTACGCCCTTTATTGTGATAATAAGAGTGCTATTCAGATAGCTCACAACTCGGTCTTCCATAAACGTACAAAGCACATCCAAATCACCTGCCATTTTGTTCATCAGCGTCTTCAGTCCGCCACCATTATTTTACCCTTGGCTGACTTCTTCACAAAGATCAACATTGCAGCCCGGTTTCACTTCCTCCTTGGCAAAATCTCGATGCTCTCCGAGGGGGGGGGGGGGGGGGGGGGGGTTTCTGTTGAATGGAATGTATCTTGGTGTATCATATTGTAATCAAATTGTAGCTATTTATGGTGAAGATTAGGCGTAATCATAACGTACTATTTAGGGCATAGATTAGGCTTGATTAGACTTACCATTTGTGTATCATTTCAAGGGTTATATATACCCAGGCTTGTAATCTTCTATCATCAATAATACAGACCAGTTTTCTCCTCTCTGTTTTCACGTTTGTCTGGTTTCAGTTGAATCCTGTTACAGATCATTTGCATGTTGCTTGAAAGTTATGGAGAAGTAGGCATTAGGAGCATGTTTCATCACATTTTCAACATATTAGCATATGTCATGGGGTGTGTGGATGAATATATCTCCTTTTGATCATAGAACTATGATTTCAAAACTTTTTATTTAGTACTAATACATTGTGCCGGTCGGGCATGTGAAAAAAAAAAAAACTTCATTTCTTTGAGCAACTTTTCATACATTTACTTATGTGTGAGAGTGACGTTTGTTTAGTTTCTTAAGTTTAATGTTCATTTCCTAACTAGATTTTTTTACTTGATTTAAGATTTTGTTTTGAAGCAAATGACATTAAGTTTTTCACCCACTTTTTCTTTCTAAATGTTTTTGAGGTTATATTCTGTTTTTTTTATATCTTGAATTTTCTGTTTTGAAAAAATGGTCTTCAATTTTGTGATTAGTTTTATGCTCGTCTTTCAGAAAAAGTTGTTGCATTTTCGAATAAAAGAACTTAAGGATGTCCTCACACGGCTTGGTGTTTCAAAGCAAGGGAAGAAACAGGTAAGCTGTTATACATATGCTGTACTCAATTCAGTTGCAATCACAATTCCTCTTTTGTATTTTCTGTTATATCCTCGTTACTTAATGGTCCCAAATTTTTTGTGCTCCAATTATAGTACAACTGTTAGGTAGCCATGACAGTCTTACAACAGGTTTGAACTGCCAACTCTTGCCCTTTAGTCCTTTTGTTTCAGTGTTTGCTGCAATCAGAGAAAAAAGGGAAATTCCTGCGGGAGTCAGCTGAAACGGCACCTGATGTTCATAAGACGGTTTTGGTAAGGGGGGTTGAGACTACGGCAATTGAGAACTCAACGGAGTGACCAGGCCGAGAAACCCAACCCTTACCCCAAAAAGGTTGGATCGAGTGGAATAGCATCTGCGAATGGGAAAAGACCTTTTTCCCTTTTTAAACTATGCAAAGGCGCGTGACATTGATTTTAATGGGGTCCCTTGTGATTGTTAGTGTATGTTTGCCGGCATTAATGGATTATTAGATAGTGTTGGGGTTATGGTGGCAATTATTGATGGATTGTTGCTGCTTTAGTATGTACATGTTGGCGGTCCCTATGGTATTAGTGTTGTCCCATAAGGGTTGTTGAACATAATAAGGGAGTTGGACTCTTCATTATGGTCGATCGAGTATCTCTCTGCATTTGAAATAGTTTTTCTTTTTTTATTGAATTCTAGTTGACTATGATAATTATCTCCCCCCCCTCCCCCCCCCCCACTTCTTTTTCTGTACGTGTGAGATCGAGTTGTTTTTTTTGTAGGATCTTATGGACAGAATATTAGACTTGCTTTCTGACGAAGGTAAGTTGTTCGGATCCTTGGTATTTTGCTTATATTGGTTTTCATTCTCTTTTTATTTGTTATTTATCCATTAGCATACCACATTCATGGATCGCTTTCTATTTAACTTAACCTTTTTACTTAATATCTCGAACACTTAATGGTACAACTATCTATATATTTTGAATTCCGTGTTTGCAATGCTTTACTTAGGAGTAAGAAACTTCTACGACGATGAATATGTACCATATTTTGAGAAATGTAGCTATATGAACATCCAATGCACAAAAATAGACTAACAAAACTACGTACCCAATTGTTTTTTCTGGAGGACTTGAAATTCTCTGTGGCTCAAACTTCTAGGAATAAATCCTTCTATACTGAAGGGAAGTTAAAAGGAAGTTGCTTGTATTACTCAACCTGAGAGGCTGAGATACACTTGTGCATTTGTCTGGGTGATGATGGGGAGATGGGATACATATATTATGGTTGAATTCTTTCTTGATCAATGGTCCCTGTTGGCATCAAATCATAAGCTTATTCATTCTTTAGGAGCTAACAAGACCACTTCCTGCTAAGAAGTTGTAGGCCATTAGTTTCAAGGCTAAAAAGCTGACGTTTTGTTTTTAGTAATGGCAGAGGTGCAATTTACACTTAGTAATATCTTGATATCTTTCAGCCTGAGTCCCATGAGAATTTTAATTTGAATGCATGTTGCATGTCCATGGTCAGTGTGCAGTTGTGATAAATTGTGCAACATATTTGTAGACAGAATGTTTTTATCTTTAATCTCATGGAAATATTGGATCACAAGATGCTGATATATGATGTATTGATGCTGATGTAAAAATAAGTTGTCATTGTTTCGTTCCAACTTTATCGGATGTCCCTGAAGTAACAATGAGTTGCCATTGTTTATTGCTTGGTTCTCGAGTTAATTTGAAAAGAGATAGTTACTATAGTTTGTGTTCTAGGAATTTCAGTTGGAGTGAATTTTATGTTTGGTGCAGAGTAATGCATGACCCACAATTTGTAAATCCTAAATAGATATATACAGAATGAAAATAAGGTATGCTAGAAATGAGGACTGCCAGTGGAACTGACAAGTTTTATACCGATGGGTACAAACGGCCCCGTGGGGCCCGCTACGGGTCCCGCATGGATGATCTGAGCCGTTCGATAATTAAAAAAAAAATCCGGAATGGGCCTGTAAAAATCAGCTCAATTTGATATGTGTAGATATGGAAGATTGGATTGAGCACCTTCACGTATCGGATTGAGCTGATTTTTCACGGGCCCATTCGGGTTTTTTAAATTTTTTTTTATTGAACGGCTCGGATCATCCGTGTGGAACCCATAGTGGGCCCTATGGGGCTGTCGGTACCCCATCGGTATAAAACTGTCTGTACTCTTATCATTTTGCGCTAGAAATAAAGCTTAATAGATTATCCCTTTAGATACTGCAAGTGGATTCTTGAACATTGTTGAAATTCCAAATAAGATATTTCTAGTATTCGGTTTTTTGATAAAAATATGATGACACAATTTAGGACCAAACTTCCCTCTAGTCCTGAGGACTAGACTGGACGGGACAGTGCGGGCTGTTTGGCCTATCATGGGTCCCATTTTGATGATCCGAGTTGCTTATTGTGTAACTCATTTAGGGAAAAAATCAAGTTGATCCAATATCTACAAGGGCCTGATCGAATCATATTTGTCTTCGATTGTCTTGAACTAAATGAACGGATGGTAAAAATGTGATTATTAGATGGCTTCGAAAGCCTAATTAAGCTGATTTTCCATGGACAATCTATACATCAGGATAGGATCATCAAGACGATCCACCACGGGTCCGACGGCCAAGACTATCATGTCCAGTCCTCCGAGCGGACCAGAGAGAAGCCTGACTCTTCAAATGACTATTTTGTTCCATTTGGTTTCTCATCGAATGCAGATGTTTCCATTGAAGTGGACATTTCATTGTGTGAACTATGAATGCTAAGGCACTTCACAAAGACCCTTTATTTATCTTTGCATGGAGCTAAAAATGGTCATAAGCTTTCCGGAAAAAAAATTACTTCTTGATGGAGACTAGTTGCTCTCACCAGGTCCGTCTCCTTTGAAGTTGAATCCAATGGGCAAATATTTAACCGCAATTTTTGTCTGTACATTCTTGAATATTGGTCCCCTTAATTGTGCTGCCCTTGACGTCTGCTTCACCCTCATTTGGGTTTGGAGTTCAACCAGGATGACTACTCTATTATGTTGTTGGCTTGAAGTCTTGTGACATCAAGCTATTTTGTTACTGCAGATTAAGTATTCCTACTTCCCTATGGAACTTGCGCGTAAGGTAATTTAGTTCTTATGTTGCTAGATTTGTATAGGGCACTCATATATGCTGCATGTTAAGGCATTGATTGTGGACACCATTGGTTGATTTCCGTCCTCATTTCCATTTTATTTTCTTCATTGAGTCTAGTAGTCTACACTGCACTTTTAACTCTTCTGTTTTCATTATACTGTAAGAGAAGGTGGTTGTGTACGATGGATTAACTGTTAAGGTTTACACCTTGTTCTGGACCATATCAGCTATGAATTAATTTTTTGGGTCTTCTTAACTTTGTGCAGCATCGAATGTACGTGGTTCGGCAAAGAAAAAAGTTATTGGGAAAGGAGTGGCAGACATAATAGACGATGCATACAGGTTGTATATTCTGATTTCACATCGAAAAACGTGCCAGTATGATATATGTAGTAATTTATCTTTTATTCTTTACAGAGAGATATCGTGAAAGTGGTTTTTGGTGATTGATATTCTTTACGTGTTTACCCCGTCACAGTTTATTCCCATTTCCTTCCATTTCGTTGTGCAGTCTAAGTGTAATTTTTGTCACCTATAGACTATGCGTTAATTTTGCTGTCTTTTCCCAGAAAACTGCCGTGTGCAGGGGCGACTTCTGCATCAACTAATGGAGAGAATTCTTCGGAAATCAACGACGCGGAGCCAAAAGAAAAAGTTGCAGATCTCTTATATTCAGAGAAGAAGATTCGATGCCCATGTGGTAGTTCCTTGTCAACTGAGTACATGATTCAGGTTATAACAAGTTCTTTTGCTTTTGGTTGGGCATTTGTCATTTAGTTTCCTTCCTGCATATAACTAATTCTTGCACTGTTTTCTAAACCAAGACAAGGAGAGGGTGACCTCAAATATGTCTAACAACTACATAGGTATAGGCTGAGGTTGGTTTGGGGTGGGCAGGTTGGGTTTAGTTGTAGCCTATGAAGGGCAGGTACTTAAATGTTGCCGTGTGAGTACCTGGCATAGGAGCGGGACCATGCTTATCATTCAATTTCGGTAACGCCTTGATTACGTGGGGCGGTGTGTCTTGGGTATTCTTCAGGTACGAAATGCTTGTTATTAACAAGTAGTGTTTTTCTTTCAATCCAAGGTTACTTTTTATAGATCTGGCATTTATTCGTTATTCGCTATGTCTTGCTAATTTGAGTATTGCAAAGAACTAGTTTAAACATTAAGTACCCCCCTTCGCGCCCACCCCCACCGCCAAAAAAAGAGAGGAGAGTTCATGATTCAGGAAGTTTAAGTTCAATGAGTGGAGTTGAGACAACCATGAATGAAGAAGGCCATGCTCCTTTTTGGAGCAGCTTAGGAAACGAAAAGCAGTAGTATGAGTGATTACCAAAAGTTGATGCCATTATTGTCGAATTGAATTCGACAACATTAGTTTTACGATAGGATGCTTATAGATATATGAGTCCTACCATAGAGTGAAGGCTCATTTGGTGTATCCATATCCAAGCATACCGTATCCCGTATACCATGCATGTACTGCTGATTTATAGATTGTAGCATTCTTCTGGGGTACTTGGTCCTTGGAGTGTTGTCCATAAAATGTTCATTAAGCATGTTTACCACATGAAATATTATTATCTTCGTTTGCTCAATTTGCAAATCTTGAGAACCATAAGTCCATAACAATCAACTTGAATTGTTTCATGAACAACAAATGGTAGGTGGTGATCCGTCGTGTAACATTTTGAACGAAATGTTTCATATGGGAAGTATAGGAAGTTGACATGATTTGGAGAAATGTACTAGTTTGTTGCTTCTGTTGGTCAAAATATTTATAATGAAGCTGATGAGCAAACTTGGATAGGGTCATAAGTGGCCAAATATTGGCCTACCCAAGTTGATATCACCCAAAGAGGCTTCTTCCAAACCTTGGATCAGAGTTCAGCATATCTGATCTAATAGACTAATACTCTATGAAGCACCGACAACTCTAGAGGTTGACGTTTTGAAGTGTTCGACAAGGGGACACGCCACATGGGGTGTCCCAAAATTTAAATTAAATTTTTGAGAGGGACACGGGGGGACACGGCTGGGACACCGTGGGGACACGGCGGGGGTCAAAGTGCAATTTTTAAAAAAACTTAGGGGTCAAACTGTAATTTTTTTAAACTTTTGGGGGCCAAATTGTAATTTTTTTAAAATTTTCAGGGATTAAACTGTAATTTTTCAATAGGGTTGTATTGAACTTATGGATGTCTTGTTTTGTTTGAATGGTATTGGAACTATGGATTTTTTCGTTTTGTCCACATTTTGCCATTTAAACTTGGAAAAAAATATAAATAAATAAATATACACTTGGCGTGTCCCCTGCTGTGTCCCCATTTTTTAAGAATTTCTGTGTCCCCGTGTCAGTGTCCGTGTCTGTGCAGGCGTGCATCATAGCTAATACTTAATGGTGCTACAAATGGGCTCCCACTTTCTCGCTGCAGCTGGCTAAGCTTTTCTGAGCCACTGCATGCTTCTATACACTGATCAACTTTCATTTAGAACTTATTTATCTGTCCCCTGTCATTTTGAATGAATAAGACTTTTTTCACTTCATTCTGAATAAGTTTTTTGTGTTTTCTTGTTCTTATTTTTGATCATTTTTCTATTTTTGATCATTTTTCTCTTATTTTTGATCACTTCATTCTGAATAACTATGTAGTATGTACAAATACCAAATGTTTGGTGCATTACTAAACGTCTAAACCTTCATTATTGTCCATTGATGTGGGTTTTCTTTTGGCTAATGATTTTCACTCCCTTTTTTGATGAGTGCACTCCATTTCTTGTCCTTTAGTGAAACTTTTATGTGTAATTTTCACACTAAAAGATAAGAAGTGGAGTGCATTAATCAAAAAAGGGAAAATCATTTCCTTCACATTTCTCTTTTCTGTTCAATGTGCTATTTTATTTTCTAATTTTGCTTATATTGATAAGCACCTTTTTAGTTGATCTCAGTATGGTTGCATTTTGTTTATCTGGAAATTACTATCTCTAGTGTGCAGATCCACAGTGTCTTGTGTTCCAACATATCTGTTGTGTGATTATTCAAGAGGAGTATTCAGAAGGCATTCCACCAATTCCAACTCTATTCTATTGCGAAATTTGTCGTATCCGTCGTGCAGATCCGTGAGTGACAGCTCCTTTTCTTTTTTTAAGATGATTTCAGATGTCTGATTGGTTAGCCTTCTGCGTTGTTGCTTTATAACTGTTAATGTCTTTGGGAACTTCCAATGATCATGAACTTCAGCTAGTTATTTACTCGTTCAGCTTTCTTTCCTGCGCGTGCAGCAGTTATTCATTTTACTTCATCATTTTTCCTCTCCGCTTTTAAGAGAGTAAAATAGCCACCAAATGGAAAACAAATTAGAGATCTTTAGTTGGGTAACTTTTGTCTCCCGTTGCTCCATAACAAGTATATATCTTTTGGTACTGCACAACAGGCATGTCCATGGTCGGTACAAAGCGTACTGCATAGGTTGGTTAGGAGGGGGCCATTTCGAGTATAGATCTCTCAACTCTCACATTGAAGTTCTCTTAGCAGCCAAACCAAGGTTGAGAGATGGTTAGGGACTTTTTTTTCAAATTTATTTGTTGCCGTTGCCGTGAGAGGCAAGAACTGAGATATGCATTATTACTGTTGCCATCGCCATAAAAGTCGAGATCTCGTATTGGTACTATTAGTTGCTGTTGGTGCCGTCATTGTCAAGATCTCAGATTGAGAGGGGAATGGAGGGGATGAAGGAAAAGGGGTTACAAAGGGATAGGGTTTTGAAAAGTGAGGTTGTGCAGAATTGGGGAGGGATTTCAGGGTTTAAGTGATTTTGCTTTCAAAAAAACAGAAACAGAGAGCTTAAAACCCTAATTAACATGAAAAGAAAAAAGTTTATGGGGGAGCTGAGTGGGTTATGGTCGCAGTTGTGTGTGTGTGTGTGAGAGAGAGAGTGTTTGGAAAATGGAGGGGTTTCGGTCGCAAGTGTGGAGGGGTGTGTTTATAAGAGTGAGAACCCAGCTTGCAATTGTCCCACATCGGTAAGATGTGGGAAAATGAAGTGATGTATATAGTAAGGCCTTCCAGCTACTAATAACTAGAGGTTAACCTTTTGATGCGAATGGTTAGCAGGTCAATTGGGGCGGGTCGTTATAGTTGGTATTAGAGCACAACTCTGGTCTACATGGTGGGGGCCACTGATTGTGCTGTACAGAGCTAAGTGCCACACTATGGCCACTAGGGGAAGGTTGCTGGGCCAATGCAACGAGGACGTTGCAGCCAAGGTGGGGAGATTGTGAGAACCCATCTTGCAATTGTCCCACATCGGTAAGATGTGGAAATGAAGTGATATATATAGTAAGGCCCTCCAACTACTAATAGCTTGAGGTTAACCTTTTAAGCCAAGTGGTTAGGCGAATGGTTAGCAGGTCAGTTGGGGCGGGTCGAGATCGAGATCTAGATCGAGATCGAGATCGAGAGAGAGATCGAGATCGAGATCGAGATCGAGAGAGAGAGAGAGAGAGAGAGAGAGAGAGAGAGAGAGAGAGAGAGAGAGAGAGAGAGAGAGAGAGTGTTTGGAAAATGGAGGGGTTTCGGTCACAAGTGTGGAGGTGTGTGTTTAAGAGAGAGAGGTGAAGTGTAGAGACAGAGGCATGATATAAAAGTGCAAGTTGCTGGGAAGATGTGGACATGCTATCACTTTGAATAGACATAGTGATTGGGAAAAGAAAAATATTTTGATATGCAATCTAATTGATCTGTTTTACTCATTTTTAGGTTTAATATTATCAAATATTTTAAATCAACTAACAGTGGGTATGAAATATATAAGAAAGATGTGTTGGTTCTCTCCGTTTTGGTTATTTAATTGGTGCTGTTAATTAGGGCTTTTCTATTTAACCTAGTTAGTTTGGTATTCATTGCAACTCTTTTTCATTATGCAATAAACATTACGTTTTTGTTCTCCTCATGCCATTCTAACACTCAGATTTCAACGACTCGTCTTCTTTTGCTAATTATATTTGCTCTTCTGTGAGGCAAAGAAGTTGAGGTGGTTAAGATTTGTGTTATTGTGTTTTGAGTCATTTCCGAGTTTGCATATAAATTTGGCCAGAGTGCTATGTGAGATTAAGGTTGGTGTAATCTTACTCTGATTTTGGGCCCCTGTGAACTCGCTGCGTCTATTTGGGTATGGTGGTCCCTAATGAATAGGTGAAGCAGTATAAGATAGGGTAGTACTGGATAAGGTGGCAAAGAGATTCGAGACGTAGTTTGTAACAGGGAAGAGGAGTATATAGGTGTAGACCAACTTTGAGTTATAGCACTCTATTGACTTTCCTCCTTTAAGGGTTTTCTGTCATTGCTATTCCTTCCTCTATTCCAAGGAGATTGGATAAATTTCAGAGCCACTTCCTCCGGAGAAGTTTAGAGAGGAATTGGAGTACTGTTGGTGGTTTGGGGTCTTCTGTGCTTACCCAATTGGAAGGGAGAATTGGGAGTTAATAAGCCTGATGAGTTTAAACGGTTTTGTTGGAGGTCTGCTACCGAGTATAGGGTCTAGTGCTTGAAGGGAATTGTGGATTATATTAGGTAATGTGTAGTTCGAAAGGGAAAGCAAGGTGGTCATATGGAGTATGGACGATGTAAATTGGTAACAAGCATCTCTATGCATAAGAAGCACCCTCCACTTGGCTAAAAAAGATTTCTGCCTCTAGCTTACTTGTGACTTCATGCTTCTTTGAGTTGTGTCAGGTGACTCAAGTCAAAAACACTAGTTTTGCACAAAGTGGAAGATACATGTCATGCGAATAACTGTTATATCTTTTAAGTACCTCAATAATGGACTGTGTGGGGAAGCACCTGAAGAGTTGGAAGTGTCCATAACTTCTTTGACTTAGTGTAGGTAAGCAGAGTGGCTGCCTAGGCCATGTTGCCTCTCCTCTGCATGCCCTCAACACTACATGAGCACGACAGCTTTCCTCAGGGCATCAACACATCACAGCTTCAAGTGGAAGAAAAGGATTAATTTGATACGTCTCCATGTCCTTGAACATGGGATTGAAGGACTCATCACTTAGACACATCAGTACCCAAGTCCGTACATTTTTGTTTATCATAAACGTATTGGAGTCCATCAACATTGGAACACATGGTTCATAAGACTCCACTATATATCATCTCCCTTGCTCCTTCCATTTCATGTGTTTGTGTCTTCCTCCATTTTTTATTCCTCGTCAGTAGTTTTTGGAGAACATTTACTTCAGGTTTTACATGCATCACCTTTCGTTTCGTGGTAATAGTGGTGTACATGGTCTTAAATCGCGGTATCGGTCGGCATAATGGTCGCGAGTAAAGGATGTCGGGAGTATCGGTCATTGTGTAACGGGAATCGAACACCATACTCGTGAATTTTTTTTCAAGCACTGGCAAATGTTAAAATTCATTTATACACGTGTTCTAGCTTAATTTATTAAAAAATTGAATGCTTCTAGATATTATTAACCAATATTTGACTTTTAGAAGTAGTTTTGTAAGTAAGATTGAATCAAATGTCACGTTTTAAGCCAACTAATATTGATATTTTTAAAGGGGATGAAATCTCACTATCTAATAAACTAGGCTTGGTACTAGGATATATGATGTATACAATAATCTGATGTATACAATAAGAAAGAGAATATTGTAAACTTTTGGGGAAAAAGGAGAACCCAAAATTAGGTTTCTCTCTCACACTTTATATTTATATGGACAAGAGTAAAAGTACAAATATACTCGTAAGTAACAAATACATAAGAAAGTGAACCCTAACTTAACACTCCCCCTCAAGTTGGTGCAAAGATATCTATCAAGCCCAAATTGAACACAATGGGGTGAAAGATCTTACTACTAAGTCCCTTCGTAAATATATCAGCTAACTGGTCCTCAGACCTTACAAACGGAATACGTATCAAACCCTTGCTCAGCTTCTCCTTTATGAAATGCCGATCAATTTCTATATGCTTTGTTCTATCATGCTGCACAGGATTATGAGCAATATTTATAGCCGCTTTGTTATCACAATAAAGCTTCATAGGACCACCATCAAAGATCCCCAAATCCTTCCAAAAGGTTTGGAGCCACAAAAGCTCACACGCGCAATGAGCCATAGCCCTATATTTAGCTTCTGCACTTGATCTAGCTACCACTGATTGCTTCTTACTGTGCCAAGTAACCAAATTTCCACCAAAAAAGGTGCAGTAGCCAAAAGTAGAGCGCCTATCATCCATTGAACCAGCCCAGCCTGCATCAGTAAAGGATTCCAACCTCAGGTGACCGTGATTGGAGAACAAATTTCCTTTACCTGGAACCGATTTGAGATATCTCAAAATACGGTAAACTGCATCCAGGTGCATTGTACGTGGCTCATGCATAAATTGACTGACAACTCCAACGGCATATGTAATAGCTGGTCTAGTATGAGATAAGTATATTAGACGACCCATAAGTCTCTGATCTCTCCTTATCTGTATGCTCCCCAACATCTCCACTAAGTTGATTATTCTCAATGGGAGAGTCTACTCTACTAAGTTGATTATCCTCAATGGGAGAGTTTGCGAGTTTGCAGGTTTGCATATACTTCCTTTGGGAGATAAAAATGCATTTATCAGATCGGGCCACCTCCATTCCAAGAAAGTATCTCAAAGATTCCAAGTCTTTAATCTCGAACTCTTGAGCAAGACGAGCTTTAAGATTGAGTATTTTATCAACATCATTGTCTGTCAAGATTATGTCATCCACATAGACAAAAAGAATAGCAATCTTATCATTACCTCCCTTGATGAACATAGTAAGATCTGCATGACTCTGCCTGTATCCAAATCCCAATATAGCTTTGAGAAATCTGTCAAACCAAGCTCTAGGTGACTGCTTTAATCCGTAGAGGGCCTTTCTCAATTTACACACCTTCCCTTCAGTAACAGAGGAAGAGAAACCTGGTGGTATATCCATGTACACTTCTTCCAAGGCAGCACAAGAGAGCAAAGTCCGAATAGAGTTCTTTGCTACCGGAGCAAAGGTTTCCTCATAGTCGATACCGTATGTCTAAGTAAAGCCCTTGGCAACAAGTCTCGCCTTGTATCTCTCAATCGTTCCATCTGCTTTATGTTTTACTGTGAACACCCATTTACAACCCACTGATTTCTTTCCCTCCGGAGGAGACACTAGTTTTCAGGTGCCATTCTTTTTCAAAATTGTCATCTCCTCTACCATAACTTCTTTCCACTTAGGTATTATGAGTGCTTCCTTCCAACTCTGTGGAATAGATATGGAAGAGAGAGGGGAAACAAATGCACGATACGAAGGGAATAAACAATCAAATGAAACAAATTGTGAGATTGGATGTTGAGTACATGTTCTAACTCCTTTCTAAGAGCAACATGAGCATCAAGATCATCAGAAACAAGAAGGGATGGTTCATTACCAGATGAGTCAGCTGAAGAATTAGAAACTGGAATTGAAGCTGGAGTAGGTGATAATGATTGGCAAGGTGGTATCGCACAGGCATGCTGTCCCTTGTTCCGTCAAGAAAACTTCTGCAAGTTAGGCAAGCTATGTGGGTAAAGCCTATCGTCATCAACATCTCGGCCACTCATGTCATGTTCTGCTCTATCTTCAGATATAGGTTCTTTCCTAGAGTTTTCCTTCTCTCCCTCACCATAACAAGGTATTGGGAAGTAAGACCATGACTCCCTGATTATGGGATGTCAACATCTCTTCCTCCATATTATTCTCCCCCTTGAAGAGATGTAGTGGAGAAAGGGTAAAAAGTTGTTCCCAAAAAGTGATATCCATAGAAACAAAATGTTTACGGGAGTGAGGGTCATAGAATTTATATCCCTTTTGGGTAGGGGAATAGCCAAGGAAAACACATTTACAAGCCTTAGGATCTAATTTGCCACCAGGATGTTTAGGAGCATGGACAAAACACACGCAACCAAAAACTTTGGTGGAATGGAAGAGACCGAAGAACTACGAGGGAGAAACTCAAGAGGAATTTTAAACTGAAGAACATTGGGGGCATGCGATTGATAAGATAAGCTGCAGTAAGAATAGCTTCGCCCCAATAAAATTTTGGGACATTCATGGTGAACAAGAGAGAATGGGCTACCCTTAGCAAGGTGACGATTTTTGCGTTCAGGAACCCCATTCTGTTGTGGAGTGCCAACACAAGTTGTTTGAAAAGGAATGCCATACTAACTAAGATATGCCCGAAAATGCCCATCAAGGTACTCAGTCCCATTATCACTATGAAGGATTTTAATGTTGGTGTCAAATGAGTACGAATCATCTGATGAAAAGATTTAAAGCATGAAAAAACTTCATTTTTGGAACGAAGTAAATACACCCAAGCAACACGTAAATACACCCAAGTGACACGAGAGTAATAGTCAATAAAAGTGACAAACCATCAATAACTAGAAATAGAAGCAACCAGGGAAGGACCCCAAACATCAGAATGGATTACCGTAAAAGGGGAATCACTTCTTTGATTAACAGGAGCATCAAAAGAGAGTTTGTGTTTAGCCAGCTCACAAACTTCTCTAAAAAACTGACTCCTAGTACATTTGCTTTGTTAAAGTAGGGAATTTTTTTTTCTAATATCCCAATAGATGGGTGACCCAATCTACGATGCCACTGATGCAATAAAGGAAGAGGTGAACTCGTATCTGCTTTTATAGCTTGGCCCAATGACAAGATGGACGAGGTGCAGACTCCAAAAAGTATAGATTACCATGTGCTTTACCACTGCCAATCATTCTCCCTGTATCAAGGAACTCTTGAAAGACACAATGTGTAGGAAAAAAAGTCATGAAGCAATTCAAGGAATGGGTAAGACTACTAACAGAGAGAAGGTTAGTAGAAAATTTTGGAATATGGAGAACTGAAGAAAGAGAAATGGTTGGAGAGTAGTGAATGGACCTTTCCCTGATATAGCAGATAAGGAACCATCAGCTACTCCAAAACATGTAGAGTATGAGTCAAAAAAGGATGAACAACCTGTCATATGATCTATGTCACTAGAATATATTATCCAAGGAAGAGAGGAGGAAGCAGTAGATGCACTACCTGGGATACCTGTGTGAGCAAAGTACAAGGATGTAGTGGAAGTAGAAGCTGTGGACTATGAAGCACAAATACTCTATTTTAGGCTACGTATCACGTACCGTACGTGTATCGGATACGGATACGCTCGGATACGTTTCGGATACGTATCCAATACATTTTTTTTAGAGTATCCTATTTTTGGATTTAATTTTTGGTTCCCCAATACGTTTTGGATATGCTAGGATACGTTATGGATACGCGCGGGGTTAAAAATGTTATTACTTAAAATATAGGGGTCAAAACTGCAATTAGGACTTTATATTTATTTCCCCCTGGACAAGTCAAAAACAGGAGAATGAAGAATGAGGGCAGAAAAAAGACGACGATCTCTCTCGTCTCTTAGCGACGGTAAGTGTTTCTCTCTCGTCTCTCTCTCTCTCTCGTTTTCTTCTTCTTCTCTCGTCTCTCATCTATCATCTCTCTCGTTGTGTATCAGGTCCGGACCTCTTACGGTTCGAACCGTTCGCATCTCACCTTTCCCAATCGAATTTCGATGATCCGAGCCGCTCAATGTGATTAGAACGTGATTTTAAGGGTACCCGTGAGAAATAAGCAAAAAAAATGATCGGGACGGGCTTGATCCGAGCGGTTTTTTATTGAACGGTTCAGTAAAAAACTGCAGATCAAGCCCTTCCCGGTCATTTTTTTTGCCGATTTCTCGCTGGTACTCTTAAAATCACGTTCTGCACACATTGAACGGCTCAGATCATCGAAATTCGATCGGGAAAGGTGAGGTGCGGACCGGAATCAGGTCAGGGAGTCCTGACTTGATCCAGACTGGTATATATATATATATATATATATGTATATATATATATATATATGTATATATATATATTGTTCGCGCAAACAAACTGTCTGCGGATCTGGACCATCAAAAACACAATCCGACGGTTGTGGGAGAAGTCCGGACCTAAGCTCTGGTCAGGTCGCCCTGACCTGATCCGGACTCTGTATATATATACCTATACGGAAATATATATCTCTCGTCTCTCGTCTCTCGTCTGTCATCTCTCTCTCTCTCTTTTCTGATTTAGGATTTTTTTTTTTTTACAGTATAAAATCTGATTTTAGGGTTTTTTTTTTTTTTGTAACAGTATGATGGACTCTGCTGGTACTGGTAGTTCAATTTTCTCATCCTCACAACCTATTGAAGGGGATACAAATAATCCTCTTTGGAGTTATGTTACAAAATTAGAGAAATTGAGTGATTCAGGGGGAAGTACTTTGTGGCAGTGCAATTTTTGTGGTGTTGTCAAGAAGAGTTCATACACTAGGGTTAGGGGCCATTTGTTGAAGTTGTCCAATGGAATTGGACCTTGTAAGAATGTTACAAACAAATTTCTTTTGCTTTGACAATCTTTTGACTTTAGATGATTTTAGATGATGTTAAATGAACTTTTTATTTAGCTTGGTATGTGAAATGGTGAATTTGGGTAATAGAAAACTTCAATCATTAATGGAATTTTATTTTTATTTATTTTTATATTCAACGTATCCCCAACATATCGTATCCTAGTTTTTGAAAAAATCACGTATCTGCGTATCCGTATCCGTGCTTCTTAGGCTGTGGAATGTGGAGAATCAAGCCTAGCCATTAGGCGCATGACAGGCTGTAACTTCCCCTGAGAAAGAGTATCACCACTTTGGAGAGTATTAAGCACGTGAACTTGCAAACGAGCACCAATAGGGTCTGGCAACATGTCAACAGCAGACTCCGAAAGATGTGCATGAAAACGCACAGGACCACCACCTCAACCCCTGCCTCGTCCACGAGAGGGACGACCATTCAACTTCCAACGAAATTCCCTTGTATGCCTGGTTTTGTTGCAATAGTCACAACGGAGCAATTCCTTATCAACTGAGCCACTTTTATCACCAAGTTAAACCTGGGTAGACTTGCCATCCCATGGAGGGGGAATGACAACTATGAAGCACCGACACCTCTAGAGGTCGAAGTATCGCAGTGTCGGACACGTGGACACGTATGGGACACGCCACGTGGCGTGTCCCATAATTTAATTTAAATTTTTTACGGGGACACGGCAGGGGCCAAATTGTATTTTTGGAGGGGCCAAACTATAATTTTAAAAAAATTTGGGGGTCACTGTAATTTTTTTAAAAAATTTGGGGCCAAATTGTAATTTTTTAAAAATTTATGGGTGTCAAACTCTAATTATTTATTTATTTATATAAATACATAAATATACACGTGGCGTGTCCTCCGCCGTGTCCATGTCCCCATTTTTTTAGAATTCTCGTGTCCCCGTGTCGGTATCCGTGTTCGTGCATCATAGAATGACAACTAAGGCAGAGCGATCCGGAATGGGAGGATGAACCATCGCACTCTGTCTACTCTCCTCCTGTTGAACACATGCATAGGCCTATCACTTGCACGCGAATCTGATCATATTCTATGTCAAGGCCAGTAAGAAAATCATAAATGCGCTCCTTCTCCACCATCTGGTGACATGAAGTGGCATCAGTAGTTCCAACAACTTGAAAAGCTCGATAGTAATCAAGTTCTTGCTACACTCCACTCAACTCAGTATAATACACAGCAAGGGATCGATTGTGTTGATCCAATCCCCTAAGTCTCTTCCTTAACTCAAAAGCTTGAGCATCATTATCCTTCTGGGAATAGGTTTGTGCCACAGTAATCCAAACCGTATATGGAGTGTCCAGAAGCAAGAAGGTATGACGAATAGTAGGTATCATAGAGTTGAATAACCAAGTCATAGCCAAAGCATTCTATGACTTTCAAGTCTCAAGTTCTGGTCCAGCATTTGTTGGTTGTGTAACAGGGCCTGCGATGAATTTCGACATGCCACGGGCCATAATGGCCAAGGTAAAAGAGCGAGACCAAAGCAAATAGTTGGTACATATGAAGCACAGGTACTTCGGAAATGTTGCCGTACGCGCACCGGGTACGGGTACGGCGTGGGTACTGCAAAAAACGTACCCGGTACGGCAGAATCATACCGGGTACTTTGGGTATCTTTGGGTACGGTACGTCTTGGGTACTTCGCGGGTACGTTTTAGCCCAAAATGAAATGTTTTCAAAATTTTAGGATTTTTCGTAAACAATTATAAAATGTTGGGCTAGTGTGTAATTTGTCCTTTTAAAAAAACACAAAATCTCATGCCTCAAGCGACTGACGCGGGGAAAAAAAGAAGCAGCCCCTGTGACGATCTAGGGTCTCCAAATCGATTGTAAGTTCTCTCTCTCTCTCTCTGTCTTTTGGTCTCTCTCTCTCTCTCTTCTCTCTGTCTCTCTTCGTCTCTCTCTGTATATATGTATGTATATATGCATGTGTATATGTATATGAAATTGATCTAGGCACGTTGAACTTGATGCATGAACTTTGAACTTTTATCTATGTTGCTTTTTGTTGATAAAATGGGTTTATTGTTCAACGTACCCCCGCCGTAACCGTACCCTACTTTTTTGGGATTTTGCCGTTTTCCGTACCCGTACAGTACCACGTACCGGTACCCGTGCTCCATAGGTTGGTGCCATCCAACTTAGTTTGACAAATATCAAGAGGAGAGTTATCCAGAGTCCCAACATGACTAAACTCATCCTTTGTACTAGCGGAAGCATTTTTTGGGTCCCCCGACATATTAATCAGAAGAACAATAAACCCAAATAACCAATACCCAGTCAACTCAGCACTAAATAGGCACAAAATCAACCCTAATCGCAGTAAATAAGTGCGACCCAGCTGAAAAACAAGCCTAAAAACACGTACTCAAGTACCCAAGAAACAGATCAAAGCCCTTACACAGATTCAAGTACCCACTGGTTGATTCGGCAGTCCAAAAACAGCAAAACGAGCTCTGAAAGGAGCTTGAACAGGCTGGGTCTTGTCGGAATCAAGCAGAAAACAGCAAGGCGAGTACTATCGAGGGCCGAGATGGCTGGAAAAAGTCTGGGTCAGAAACGACATCACCAGAAAACACTAGCGTCAGCAACGACCACGTCAGAAAAGACGCAAGGAGAACTCGTCGGCGTCGGAGAGGGCTAACGGAGGACTCGTCGGCGTCGGAAAAAGGCTGATGGAGGGCAATCGTTGTTGATCGATGGCTGAAGATAGGAGCCATGTATATCGCTTGTGCAATGATACCATGTAAACTTTTGGGGAAAAAGGAGAACCCAAAATTAGGTTTCTCTCTCTCACACTTCGTATTTATATGGACAAGAGTAAAAGTACAAATATACCCCTAAGTAACAAATACATAACAAAGTGAACACTAAATTAACATATACTAATATCAATTGTTACATTGATTCAAATACCATAACAATAGCACCACAGTCCACGCTAGACAATCATGCATATGTACTACAGTGATACAAAGGATGAACTTCAGAAGAACATGGAGGGTCTGAGAAGGGAAAAAAGAGAGGAGAAAAACTGTTCTGAGGAATCTTTCTGCTTCAAGATATGTAACGGTGTGTGACTGCTGTTACAGACCGGTATGCGATAAGTTACGGCTGTGATTTTGGTACCACCGTTATTTTCAACTGTAACCGAAATGGTCACCCTAAAAGCTGTTTCTAAAACCCTGGTGGCTTATATTCTCTTATCCTCATTGATGGCATTTAGCTTCTAGTGGTGTATTGTTATCTGTTTGAACTCATTTTCATGTTTTTTCCTATATGACGGAACCAGTAGTTCTCGGATGTACTAAATGTTTCTCCATGACAGATTTTGGGTGACTGTGGCACATCTATTATCTCCGGTCAAGCTAATTACCACAAATAATGATGCTGATGGGTGAGTTAAATACATTTACTCGTGTGTGGATTTGTATATCTACGTATCTGTTATCTATCTTTCTATATATACATGCATAGTATTACATACATACATATACAAGTATATATAGTAGATGCAATCAACCTTGCTGCTAGCCCCATGAAGTTTGGTTTTAGTATCAGATCCGCCTGTGTTTTAGTTTTAGTGCAATAAAGAATCAACATTGCAGATTATATTTCTCGTGTCAGGGAAAATAATATGATCATCTTCAGATGACTGCCTTCTTGTTCTTGAAGTGTGCTATGTAAGAGCAAAGCCTTCATTTTTTGGAATAATACAGAAAGATGTAGTGCACTAAAGAGAGTTGAGAAGGATGGAATTGTTTTCTAAACTCCTTGAGAGTAATTGCAGCCTGGTAAACAGGCATCCACACCTGATTTGCAGATTATACCGTATTCTTCTTCTACTATCTTCAAGTGTGCTATGGGATAGCAGAGCCTTCATTTGTTGGAAGTAGACAGAGAAAATGTAGCACACAAAAGAAAGTTGAAAAGGATGGATTTGTTTTCTGAACCGCTTGAGAGTAATTGCAGCCTGCTAACTAGGTACCCAACCTGATTTTCTGATCTTTTTCTAGTGGAAGCTAACTTAGAGCTATAAACGAGCTCTCGTGGAGCATAACTGTTTACTTCCATGGTCCTTGGTAGCTCATATGTTAGGAAGACTGTAGGCTAGAGTTATCACATCACAGTCAACAAAAATGTGATGCCAATAGCTATCTTTCTCTGACTATAGTTTAACTGTGTGATTTAGTAATCTTGTTGTCAATCCTTTTCAGTGCAAACCCCTTGCAGAATGTGGAGCGAACGTTTCAACTTACGAGAGCAGATATGGCCTTATTAGACAATGAGGAATATGAAGTCCAGGTTGGTTTTCAGAATGGTTATACTAAATTCAGATATGCCTCTTTAATATGCGGTCTTGCATTTTGGGAGGATGCGTTATTAATTCTTGGTAGCTTCTTGTGGTCAGGCTTGGTGCATTCTTCTTAATGATAAAGTTCCATTTAGGATGCAATGGCCACTATTTGCGGACCTAAAAGTCAATGGTATGCAACTTAATGGTCCTTTAAAGACTTGACAGCATCAAACCTCACTTCTACTACCAACCATATACTTTGACTGATATTTTGAGCTGATGTATTGAAATCCTTTTTTATCAACCACTGTTTTCTACCCGTTAGGGATGATTTGAGGCGAGGTTTTGCCATGAAAATGTAAGAGGTTTGGCATCACTGCTGCATGCACTTTTTTTCATAAGATCTTGAAGCCCTCATAACTGAGCGCCTAGATTCACAAACAAATGATTGTTAATTAGTCTTCCACAGATGCCAAGGTTGTACATATTATCCGTATCCAATATTTTGCGTAGGTTCCCTTCAATTTTGCCCTTATCTTTCTTGAGGTACCCTTTGCTCTTTGGCATAGATAAGAAGTTCGAAGATCTAGTTAGCTGTGACTGAGGTTAGTTTGGAAAAATGATTTACTTCTGGTTGACTGGGATTGTATTGCACGAGGTCTCCTAAATAGTTCGATTTTGGTGATTGACAAACAATGTGGGATGGTGAGTTTTATAACCAGGATTTAGTTTGCATTTCGGTTTATATTCTTGAATTCATGCACTATCTGTGTTGGTGTATTTAATATTTCACTGAAGTCTACAAGTGATACTGATGATTCATGTTTTTGGTTTGTGTGCTGTGCCATAGGCAACTAAATGTCTGACCTCACGCCTTAGAGTTGATAGTAATTATGGTACATACTATAAAATATTTGAATGCAGCCGGCTACCATGATTTGATTGTATTTGCGTTGAAACTTGAAACTAGCCTAATAGGCTTTTGGCTAGGATCTTCTGGACCAAATGCGTGTAATATTGCCACTAGTGTATGGTTCTTTGTTTGGTTTCTTTGAAATCCAATGTTAGGATTCTTATGGCAGAACATCTTCTATAGTGCTCGAGATTGTACCAACAGAGCTGGGCCTGTTGAGGCCTGGTTATAGAGTTGATTGATCTTATCCCAACTTTGTGAATCTAAATTGGGTCAAACGGGGATTAAGTAACGTGCGATGATGTACTGATGGAAAAAGTGTCATGATATCGCATAAGTGTAGAATTGTACCATTTTATCATGTTCATTCTAACTATTACTACAAATTATTTTAGGTATTCCAGTAAGGACAGTGAAGAGGCCTGGATCGCAGCTGTTAGGGGCTAATGGCCGCGATGATGGTCCAATGGTGTGTTTCCTTCTTACCCTTTTTCTTCCTGAAGTC
This sequence comes from Rhododendron ferrugineum, assembly GCA_025642025.1. Taxonomy (NCBI): domain Eukaryota; kingdom Viridiplantae; phylum Streptophyta; class Magnoliopsida; order Ericales; family Ericaceae; genus Rhododendron; species Rhododendron ferrugineum. The sequence continues at coordinate 12,773,291 of JAOTQK010000018.1, read as the reverse complement.
TTTATTTGTTTCCATAACAAAAAAAAGTATCGCTAGAAACTCCGCATAATAACAATGTGGCTGTATCATCAACCAATGAGAAATCATGGCTTGCAGTAGGGGGAAATTTGTGGTTGGGTTTGTGGGAGACAAACAAATGTCAGTGCCTCTCCTATATAACCAAAAAAGGTAGATTCTGAGCCCCTTGAAATCTACTTATCACCCCCTTCCCTCAATCCTCAGGCCCACAGCCTCTGAGTCTCTGACCCGTTCTCTTTCATGATCACCATATCTTCATTGGCCCTCCCAGACATCTCAATCCCTTTACCAGATTGGAAATTGACATCAGGGTGAAATGACTTTACTCTGAAAACACATCACCTATCTTCTTAACTACTGGCTTATCCTCACTCTAAAATCTCACCGCTTTGTTCTGGGACTCCAGCGCTCCAACGACCTAATTCCCCTTATCAAACTTCCCAGAAACCCGGTATGCCCCGTCTTTTAGATGCCTCCTTTTCAAGCCACTAAACTTCAAATGCCTACAATGTGAGATATTGCTGAAAATGCCTACAGCGTTCCACCACCACGACTCACTTCTAATCCTTGCCTTTGGTATGTGCTGATAATTGGGGCCGTCAGTACCCCAGGTTTGCTTGCTGAACCACTGGGACCAAAGCTATGCCGAAGGCTTAACATGGTTGGTATGGGGTTGCGTCCCGAGTTATCAAAAAAAAGTAAAGAAATTTTTGAAAGGAACTCCAATCCCCAGGTAGAGTATAATTGCACAATATGATTAAGATAATTAGTGATATTGCTGAAAATGCCTACAGTGTTCCACCACCATGACTCACTTCTAATCCTTGCCTTTGATACGTGCTGATAATTGAGGTGGGCTGTCAGTACCCCAGGTTTGCTTGCTGAACGACCAAAGCTATGCCGAAGGCTTAACATGGTTGGTATGGGGTTGCGTCCCGAGTTATCAAAAAAAAGTAAAGAAATTTTTGAAAGGAACTCCAATCCCGAGGTAGAGTATAATTGCACAATATGATTAAGATAATTAGTGAGCTGTTGTGGCAAAGGGGTAATTTGGGTACCAAAGTAGAAAGAAATTAACAATGAGAAATAAAACAAGCACGCACAATGACACGAAAGAATTACATGGTTCGGCTTATACCCTACTCCGCAAGGCAAGACGATCTAAGCATTTCACTACTGAGGAAAAGTTTACAAAGAACAAGACACTCAAATGTCTCTCACACCCCATTACCCCAGAAATATACCCTTGTTCTTGTATACCCTAATTATAGAAGAACGAACTCTATATTTCCTCACCGAGTACTTGACTTTATCTATCTAGGATTTCTGTTTGTTTCTGGATGGTTTGAAACTGAGAAATAAGCGTCTTATTTTTAGTTGAAACTCCAGGGGAAAATGGAGAAAACTTCAAGGGAAAATTACCAGACAGTGGTGGCGACAAGGAATAATCACTACTGTCATGGTCCCATGTTTTGAAGTCACCATAGTCATGGCAATAACTCAAAGAAATGACCAAAAGATGGAAAGGAGAAATCATGAGACATTTTACCTCTCATGCTGCAGAAGACAAAGTGCAAGTCAACCGTTGGTACAGAGCAACTACAACATGGGTCGGAACCACGCCATTCAACATGGGTCGGGACCAAGTCATTCCAGAAATAAAGATCAAAGCTTAGACGAGCATATGAAAAGGGCCAAATATTCATGCCTTAGAAGACAAAATGCAAGTCGACTGTGGGTATAGAGCAACTACAACATGGGTCAGGACCAAGTCATTTTAGAATAAAGATCAAAACTCATACGAGGAAAGGGCCAAATATTCATGTCATGCCAAAGAAGACAAAGTATAAGTCAACTGTGGGTATAGAGCAATTACAACTGGACCAAGTCATTCCAGAATAATCTTCAAAACACAGACGACGGAGAGTTGCGTTTCTGAGACAAGTGCAGTGGGGCGCAAGTCTCACAAATAGAAATCTAAAATGTAAAAAATGATGATCAAAAGCGTTAAAATGTTCATTGAGGACAACGTAATTCAAAACAAACGGGATTACTAACAGATTTTTTTGAATTATTTTGTCTTTTCTAAACCTTTTTCAAGTTTAGTTCGTACTATTTAACTTTTTTGATTTAGGTGCAGTAGAATTAAGGGTACTTATGTCATTTCAGTGTATTTAGGGTTAGTAGAGTTTTGAGTCTATAAATAGGTGAGTTGGTCTTTCATTTGTTAGCTTTTGATTATTAAGAATATTGAATATATTGACTGAGACATAGTTTCTCTCTCTACCCTTTGGGGTTTATCCCCTTAAATGGGATTTTGAAGATGTTCCCATCTATGATGAGTATCCAAGTGAGGATATTCATGTTTCTATCTTTGAATGTGAAAGACTATCACAGGAAGATGTTGAAGACGATCACGTCTTTGGAGCTAGAGGTGATTTAGATGGCGTTCCCATATATGACAAGTTTGAAGAAGAGTTTGGTGAGGATGAAGAGAAAGGAGGCCTTATGCTACCAATCAATGAGTCTTTCTTGACACCTTTGGAAGATAGTGGACAAGTTTTGGAGGCAAGCCATAATGTAGAGGGAAGGTATGACTTTGAGATTGATAATGATGATTACTTCCAACACCTGTCTTCCAAGTTATCGATAGAGCAAGAGATGCAAGATGCACAAGTTTTGTGTTGTGGTGGTGCCTGAACAAGTTCCAAAGTTGCTGAAAGAAGGTGTAGACTACTTGGTGCTTGAAGATCCTTTAGGCATGGTTTTCACTCGAGCAAGCCTTTGGGTATGAAATGAAGTTGGACTTTGGGCTCTGATACCAAATGATGCAATCAAAAGATCAAAGGAAATCAAAGATTTAAAGGACTGAGCAAAATCCAATTCAAGGGGATAAACCCCAAAGGGTAGAGAGAGAAACTATGTCTCAATCAATATATTCAATATTCTTAATAATCAAAAGCTAACAAATGGAAGACCAACTCACCTATTTATAGACTCAAGACTCTACTAACCCTAAAATGACATAAGTATCCTTAATTCTACTGCATCAGATTTCTTTTCTTTCGAAACAAACTAATAGGCTAAACAATAAGACTTGCAACCGATCCACTTAAATATAAATTCAATAGGTGATTGCAAAGCGAAGTCTCACGTCACCTGGGTGCCAAAGTAATAGTAAGTATATAAGCGCGAGGGGACCCTCACTTTAATAACTAGCTTTTGGGGTTGAGTTCTACCCAAGAACACATAACATGGTATCAGATTCCAGAGATGGGTGGGGTGTGTGTCTTTGGCCTGCACACGGTAGGTGCTCCCGAGTGAACCCGCTGTGCGTGAGGGAGGGTGCGAAGTGAAGTCCCACATCGCCTAGGTACCAAAGTCATAGTAAGTATATAAGTGTGAGGGCACCCTCACTTCAATTACTAGTTTTTGGGGTTGAGTTCTATCCAATACCGCATAACAGTGATATTACATTATGCAAATAAAAAAATAGTTTTGCATTATTAGCTTTTAGGACTTGCTCCTAAGATTTAATTGAGTTGCTCCTCAAATATTTGACTTGCTTCTTGTATTGGAGGTGGAGGTGAAACGACTCCATTCTATTGAGGGCAAAATATTCCAGCCAATGTTTTGACCATGTTTTGGTGATTTCAAACATGAGATCATGACAATGGTGATTATTCCTTGTCTCCATTTTTACAAACTTCATATGCTGCTACCCAACCCAATCTTAATTGTCGAAGGAAAAAAAAATCCGTGAAAGTGTTGTTTCATTTGAAGCTTTCCATTTGTAGTAAAAAGGAGGCAACAAACCATGTGGCTAAAGATTAGCCACATGCACTGTCCAACAATGTCCGGCTTGACGAATCTTTGGGTCAGTCCTCTAAACCAGAAATCCATCTCACCATTTTGCACTGCCCTAATCAACACTAATCAAGTCCAAGCAATGCTTGAACTTGATTGCTGGAATGGGCTTTGTCATCATGTCTGCTGGATTCTCTAATGTGTGAATCTTTTACGCTGCATTAAGACCTTCCGCAGCCATATCTCGGGTAAAATGCACGTTTGACATCAATATGTTTGGTACTTGCATGGTACATCTGATTTTTGGTTTGATGGATTGCATTCTGGCTGGCACAGTACACAGTTGTTGACTAAAGCAGCAATCCCAGATCACAACTAGACCTCTAAGCCATATAGCTTCCTTCACCGCTTTTGTAGCTGCCATGTATTTTGCTTTAGTTGTAGATTAGGCAAATTGCCTTCCGGTTGATAGCACATCCAATAAGAGTGAAGACATAACCTATCAGAGACCTCCGTCTATCCAAGTCTCCGGCATAGGCTAAATTCACGTATTCAATAATACCACTAGAAGTATCATTTGCCCCAACACAAACAAGCCCACCATCTATAGTACCTCTCAAGTAACGCAATATCCATTTCACAGATTGTCAGTGAGCTTTTCCTAATTAGCCATATATCTACTAACCACACCAAAAGCATGTGAAATGTCTGGCCTAGTGCAAAGCATGGCATTCATGAGAGTTTGAGACTGCCAACTGCACTAGCATAACTGCACTAACATAAGGAGCACATGACATGTGAGCCACATCCACATTAGTCTGCGACAACTCCATAGATGAGAGCCTGAAGCGAACTGCAAGTGGAGTACTGACAGGCTTCAACCTTTGCATCTCAAAACGTTCCAACAATTTCTCAATATACCTCTATTGAAACATGTATGAAGTGCCCATTTTGCAATCCCTATGAATCTCCATATCCACATCTTCTTTGCAGCTCCCAAATCCATCATTTCAAAAATGTTGCTGAGCTAAGCCTTCAACATGTTGATATCTGATATGTTTTTGGCAGTAATCAGCATAGCATCAACATATATCAAGATGTAAATGGACGAACCATCCATCTGGATCTGGAAGCCTCCTCTGATAGGCACAAATATCATACTCGCTCCTGCAGACATGCTATAGTCATTCCCGATTATAAAGGCATCAAATTGTTGTATCACTGTCAAAGAGATTGCTTCAGGCCATACAAAGATTTCTTCAATAGACAGACGTGGTCCTCCTTTCTTGGAATGACGAATCCTTAGTAGCACGAAGCGGGGGCAGGAGCGGGAGCGGGAGCAGGTGCGGAAGCGGGTGCGGGGGAGCAGAGGCACCTGGAAGCTCTTAAGGTTGGGAGCGCCTAAGGAGTGTATATACAACAACAAAACCCATGTAATCTCCAATCATTGGGGGTATGGGCGGGGGAGGATTGAAGACAGGCCTAACATTTGACAATTAGCACAAAGTGGTTGCTCGAAAACCACTGAAACAGTGGCCCCCTATACCTGTTTTGTTGCGGAACCATGCCCCCAAATCAAAGCCAAATGGCATCAAAGAGGGCAGGCCTAGAGACCCAATTTAATTTATGTGCACATAAATTGAAGGAACGTATATGGGTTATATAAAAATATGTATATAAAATGTCTTTAAATACTTAACCATTAAAGGAAAAGTAATACTTACTAAATAAAAATTCCGATCTTAAAATGTAATTATTGGAAGTTATATATTCTCAATTTGCAAAACTTCTTTACTAATATGATTCTCATATTTTTATTTCCACAATGGCATAACTCCCTTAAAAGTAAGAGAATAACTGCCTTAATGACCCGATAATCTCCCATCTTAGTTAGGAGTGAGCTTGACCGTGTCGTACCGAGTCAAAAATATATTTATAAAAGCTGAGAATTTACAACCACTCATAGAATAGTGGCTAAATTCAAGTATCGATCCTCAGGGATAGTATGGCTAAGTTACGCTAAATTCGATTAATTTCTAGGTTACTTTGGAAGGAAAAAGATTGATTGATTTGGATTATTTTAAGAAACTAGTTAAACTAAAGAGCTATTAATTGAAAAGGGTTTAGAAACGATGGGAGAAAAGTCTAGGGTTTAGAATCCACCCCAACCGCATAACCCTGTATTGCACAAACTGGATTAACACTCGAATCGCAAATCACTATCACTAGGGCTTGCAATCCATATCGATAGTGGCCAAGTAAATTTCTATGCCAACCAGCATGGATTATCCCACGGCACGAACCGTCTCACTAGCGCGGTCTGGCCGCCTAACGGCACGGTTCTTCTTACTAGCATAACCCATCCCAGTCACTCGAATTGAAGACAATGAAAACCATTATGTGAACAGTATTTGAAAACCATGGATACAAATACTCAACATATTGAAAGAATTAAAACCATTCCATCGATATCATGAAAGGAGTTCTTGAACACATAATCCAATTCGAGTAAAAATCTTAATCTATACAAAAGAACAAGGTTACTTGGTGTGAGGCTTCATCCTCCCCCTAGACGAGAGGTTTAGCTAGCCATGGAGAAGAAAGATGCGCTTGAGATTGAAGAACGCATGAAGTTCATGGAGAAATCTTCCTTAGGGTTGCTCTTGCCTCTCTTTGGCTTGCTAAAATAAAGTTGGGAACCCTAAAATAATGTTTAGAGGATGTATTTATAACCTAGGCCCAAAAATTAAATAAAAACACGCGTAAAACATTTTTCTCGCCGCCGACCGCCCGGGGCGGAATTGAAAACCGCCCAGGCAGAAACATCAGAATGCTAAATCGCTGGCAAACAGGCAAAACCGCCTAGGCCAAATTTTCTGCGACTTCACCTTTGCCTCCGGGCCACTCCTGCAGCTTTTGACTTCGTGTTCGCGTGTCCTAATCACTCCCATTTCACACGTTTAAGCGTTAATCATCTCCGAGGCCTGAAGCACCATTAAACAACTAAAATCAAATAATAACGCAAATGGACTCGTAATGCATAAATTAGGAAGTATAATTAGGTGCTTTTCGGCACCTATCAGAGCTCCCGTCTTGAGGGGAGTGAGCTCCCGTCAAGCTCCCTTCTTGGGAGGGCCGATTCGAGCTCCCGTCTAGGGAGCGCACCCATTTTAGAAGGATCGTGGTACTAAGGACGAATCCCTCCAGCTGGTGATAGAAATTTGCTTCTCCAGCTCACCATGTAGAAAATAAGTCTCAACATCAAGCTCCTCAAGCTCCAGATCAAACATTGCAACCATAGCAAGTAGCACCCTGATGCAGCTATGCTTCACGACAGGAGAGAACACTTCATTGAAGTTGATGCCATCCTTTTGGGTAAAGCCCTTGGCAACAAGCCGAGCTTTGAATCTAACATCTTCCACTCCTAGAATTCCTCCCTTATTCTTGAAGACCCGTTTGCATTCAACGATCCTCTAGCTTTCAGTGGTTTGACAAGCTCCCAAGTATGATTCTCGTCAAGAGATTCAATCTCCTCACCCATGGCAGCAATCCATTGCGTTGACTCCACACTAAGGATAGCATTGCAATGTGTGACCGACTCTTGAGCCTCAATATCATCTGCCGCGCTTAATGCGTATGCAACAAGATCAGCATAGCCATATCTCTATGGTGGTCTGATCTTGCCTTCTCACCCTGTCCCTGGTAAGCATGTAATCTTGCTGCCGAAGTGCAGTATTGTCAGAGTCTTGCACCTCCTGCTTTGGGACAACCTCATTCGAGGCCTTTGGAACTTCAGCATCGAGCTCTACCTGCTTGGTAACACCATGGTCTTTTCCAGCATCACTAGTCTCCTCATGGGTAGGTTTCAGCAGTGCAATCTCGTTGAACATTATGTCCCTGCTGATAAAAATTATAAGTGATTTGCCATCTGTTCTCAATAGTCGGTCGCTTTTCACCCCATTTGCATAGCCTAGAAATATGTACTTCCCTGCCCTCGGCTCAAGCTTGCCATTAGTAACATGTGGATAAGCAGGGCAAACAAATACTCTTAGACCAGAGTATTCTGCAGGAGACCCGGACCAAACCTCTTCTAGATCTTGCAATCGATCTCTGTCGATGGAGACGTGTTCTATTCACCAAGTAACAAGCTGTGTCGATGGAGATGTGATCTTGCAACCATCGAGCAAACCTTGCTTGCCCAGGATGGCCATCCCTCTCTCGCTCATATGCCCGAGTCGCATATGCGACAACTTGGTAGTGTCTTGATCTGAAGATGATACAGCTGCAATACTTGTAATGTGCTGTCTTGAAGAAAATAGAGAACGATGCACTTTACTCCTTTCATCATGACAGGAGCACCCTTGGAAATCCTCATGACTCTATCTTTAGCTTTGTACGAGGAGCCGTTGGAGTCCAGTGTACCCAGGGAAATCAGGTTCTTCTTCAGCTCTGAACTGTCTTACATCTTGATTTGGATTGAACCTATCCCAACCACCTTACAGTCTATGTTGTTTCCTTTCAAGACTTCACCACCATCTATTGATTGATAAGTGGCAAACCTGTCCTTATTAGGACACATATGGTAGGAACAACCTGAATCCAGAATCCAGTTATCACCTGAGCTGCCAATAGTTGCTGGAAGTCAAGACTTCTTCTCTTGTTCTTCCACTTTAGACAGTCTTTCTTTGTGTGCCACTGCTTGTGATAACAACAGCATTTGCTTTTTTTGGATCTGAATTTTGATCTATACCAGCCTCTACTGGCGGAGCCTTTATGCGCTGTTCGTCGCCGTAAGCATTCTTGGACATGGGACATGACCTGCTTCTTCAACTCTAGAGCTGATTTGACGATCATGCACAGAGTTTGTCTACCATACATCACGGTATCGACAGAGTGGTCGTACGAAGGTGGCAAAGAACACAATAGCATAATGGCTCAATATTCATCTTCAATCTTAAGGTCTATATTTCTCGTCCATAATTGTCTTATTGAAATTATCAAGGTGATCTGATATAGACATACCTTCTTGCATTTGTAAAGTGAACAATTACTTCTTTAGATACATGCGATTTGTGAGAGACTTGGTCATATATAGCTTCTCCAACTTTAGCCATAACCCAGCCGTCTTGTCTTGGTCTTAAGCTTTTCTCAGAGCTCCATTGCTCAAGCATAACAGTAGTGCACTGAATGCTTTTTCCACAAGGGTTCTTTCATTGTCTTAGGTAAGGAAGCCTTGCCCTCTAGTGCTTTGTAACCTTCACTGTACCACGAAGTCCTTCAGCCTCTTTCGCCAGAGGTTGAAGTCAATTTTCCCATCAAACTTTTCTAGTTTATATTTTGCAGTTATTGGACAATCCCAAATCTACACATTCTACTAAAGAAGCTCTTAAGCAGATTGAATACTGCAATAGCAAATTTGGCGTGTCAAGGCTCTGATACCAGTTTGTTCTGACATGGCGGTAATTTGGGTGCCAAAGTAGAAAGAAACGAACAATGAGAAATAAAACAAACACACGACACAAGAATTACATGGCTCGGCTTATAGCCTACTACTTCACGGGGCAAGACGATAAGAGTATTTGAATATTGAGGAAAAGCTTACAAAGAACAAGACATTCAAATGTCTCTTACGCTCCAATATCCCTGAAATATACCCTAGTTCTTGTATACCCTAATTATACAAGAACGCACTCTGTATTTCCTCACTGAGTACTAGACTTTCTCTCTCTAGGATTTTAGTTTGTTTCTGGATGGTTTGAAACTGAGAAAACTACAAGGGACCAAATGTGCTCCAACCCATCTTCAATTGTCAAAGCGAAAGAAAAACATGATGTGCTGTACCATTTGAGACTTTCCCATTTGTAGTCAAAAGGAGGCAAAAACCATGTGGCCAAAAGATTAGCCACATGCACTTTCCAGTATGGACAATACTCCTTTTGAAATTATTAAAAGGAACTAAAGTCATTATATTTAATTGAACACATAACCCTTGACCGAGTGGTATGGCGCTGAAGGATTCATGTAGCGGCCCCGTGTTGATTTGGTTGCAAGGATTGGCTCTGTTGAGTCTTTGTAACATCTTCAAAGATTAATAAAATTTCTTTTTGCTGTTCAAAAAAAATTGGCTCTGTTGAGTTTGTCTTTCTTGGGAAAATAGTCACATGAATTGCCCATTTCCATACTTCTAATAGTTGCTCCTTTTCGATTTGTTGGTTCAAAGAAAAATAGGACTGTCCATGAGGATAAGGTTTATTCTAAGCTACCTTCTCATTGTCTTGTCAGATCGCAGTTTACCTACGCGGCAAAATTAATCAGATTTCTTTATCAGGATGTGATGCTAGAAGTTTCTGCCTAGGTGTTAGGCTTGTAAATCAACGTACAATTCAACAGGTAATCCTATTGGCTGTATAATTCTTATGATTGAGTTGATTGTTTTCGGAATTCGCTCGGCTAAATCTTACAGATGGTTTGCTGGGAATTGTATGAAATGAATCATGTTTTCCATAGGTTTTGGTTTTTAATGCTGAATCTAATAGTTTTGGGGGAGCCTAATTTTATTGCTGAATATATGTTAATTTTCGAGGAGTCTATCGTCTGAAACATTTAGTAGTTTTTGATGTAACGTGGCTCCATCGGTGTCTATTTATTTTCCTTGTGTAGTTTGTCATTTAAAAATTGCTGTACGGTGAAGTAGTAGAATTTCTACTTGTACAAATCCTGTAGTCGCAGGGATCATAGTCAGCTGGCACTATTGTGTTTGGACGGAACAATAGTATGAAAGAAAGCAATGTTCTCGAAATTACTCAAGTGTCATGCCAGGTCTAAACTACTCCCTCTGTCCCAAATTGTTGCTCCTGCTTTGGGAATCCAACTTTTATGAACAGTACATAAGGGGTACCCAAAAAAGGGAAGAAGTACCAACTTTTCTTTGTTACTTTTTAGATTGGCCCTTTATTTTGGGACACCAAAAAAGGAAAGAAGGAGCAACATTTTGGGACGGAGGGAGAATGTGTTATTATGACAGGAAGGATGATCCAACAAGTAGTGATTGACAATGAACAAACAGTAACTAAATTGTTTAGCTTGTTTGTATATTTTGTTTCATGTAAACATTTTTTATTCTTTGAATGAAGTTCTTGCCATTTCTCCCAAATAAAACGAGAAAAAGAAATTGAAGGAACGGTATAGGCTCACAGGCTTTAGATATATCATCTACATGTACTTTATTCTTATGTTATGACTCTGATATTTCCAGCATTTCTGAATTTCCCCAGTATTTTGTCGTTTAGTTTGGTGAGAGAATTCCTTTGCTCTTGGTTCTCTCCTTTCCTTCCATAACTATCTCAAATACAAGACTTTATTTATCTGTCATTTAAATTCTAGATTCTCAGCATGATTCTTGGAGAGAGAAATGGTGAGCCCTTTGAAGATGCTCTTGCCCGTGTTCGTTGTTGCATTGGTGGCGGAATGGCTACGGAAAATGGAGATAGTGATAGTGACTTGGAAGTTATTGCAGACATTTTTACAGTTAGTCTGCGCTGTCCTGTAAGTGGTTATGTTGGAACTCTGGGTGTTCTCTCCTTCTATGTATGTTGTTGTGCCCCGCTGTGATTTTTGGTGATTTATATCGGCTCGAAAGTGAATGATATTCAATATTATATTCCATGCCACCTGAGTCCTTCCAATCACCTACCCCAAAATATTTTTTTCCTTTCCTTTTCCAAAAGATTAAGCAAACACGATTAAATGAACTCTCTGCATTAGCTTATTTGGTGAATATCGGAATGAAGGAGGATGTATCGACTGAAATTAGTAATACTATGGAATGCAACTGCACAGTCATGTCAGTTTTGACCTTGAACAGGGTTTTTATTTGTAGATATCCCCCTTAGTTTCTTCTTTTTGATCAGCAATATCCCCCTTAGTTTTTTGGGCTCATTGATCATCTACAGCGAGGCATGCCATAGGAAAAAGATATTAGAAAATGCTTTCATTTGATTCTTTACAAAATAGTAACATATTCGACTCTAAAAGATCGTCACCTCCTTTAAACAAATATATGGACCAGTAGCTTGAGGTTGAAGAGAAAGTTCTCTCTACACATATTCTGCACTTATTTAAAATCTTCCAGGGCCCCTTGTGTAGTTCCAAGGTTGAGGATGTGTCAAGAGTCCTTATAGTCTTTTGACTTCATGTTTTGTTTGAGAAACTTTTCCATTTGGGATGGCCGTAAGACTCTCTCTGTTAATACCCAAACCCTCTTTTGCAGGAGAATAGACTCTGTCCTCTTATATTTGCTCTCAACCTCTCGTCTGTAAATTAAAAATGCATCATCTACGGGAAGATCACTTGATGCAAGGTTATTACTTAGTTGTCTGGTCTGGTTGGAGTAGAAGTGTGTCATGACCTGGATAAATTGCTGCCATTCTTGTTTTGTACATTAATGAGGTCAATACAGTTGAAATGGGCTTATGTTTGCAAAGTACAGTTAATTAAATATGTCATTTTCTTTTGTCCACATATGAATTAAAGATGAGTGGCTCCAGAATCAAGACTGCCGGAAGATTCAGACCTTGTGCACACATGGGTTGTTTTGATCTTGAAACTTTTGTGCAGCTAAACCAACGCTCTAAGAAGGCAAGTGATATATTTGTAACTTTTTCTGGAACGTCATTGTAAATATTGATTAGGAACTTCTACTGGTTGCAGTGGCAGTGTCCAATTTGCCTGCAGAACTACTCCTTGGAAGACATTACTGTTGACCCTTATTTTGACCGCGTCGCCAAGATGGTATAGCCAATAACTGAATGAGTTTCAGTTCATCTCATTAATGTTCATATTGAATGTGGAACCATCCTTGATCAAAAGTAAAAATGAATGTGGAACCATCCATTTCTGTGTAATTCTAATTTGATGGACCAGGTGCAGGACTGTGAAGAAGACGTTACTGAGATTGATGTGAAGCCTGATGGGTCTTGGCGCATAAAAAGTGGATATCAGTGTAAGAATCTTGAGCAGTGGCACCTCCCTGATGGATCTGTATGTTTTTCTAGGTCTGAGGCTGGTTCGAACTTGGAAGCCTCAAGGCATTTGAACGAGGAAATAATTGCGGGACATATTAATCCCAACTACAGTAGCAGTCCTAGGGATATGCAGTCCACTTGCAGGAACCGACTAGGTGAACATTTTGGAACCGACAGTCACAATTTGATTATAATGAGCAGCAGCTCCTCTGAAAGCTATAGGGATGATGGAGACTGTAGTGTTAATGAGGACTGCATTAGTACCATCAATACTATTCCCTGCAACAAGGACACAACTGATAAGAACATGACCGATGCGTGGTTAGGGGATATTGGCATCATTGTTATCAGTGATTCAGAAGAAGAGAATGCCGTTTTTACTTCTCCTGAGACTCTCGGGGTTGTTCAACCAGTTAACGATGGGGGGCATTCATTTTCTGCTCCTCCCACACATTTGAATGCAGCACTTGATGCTGGTGTGAGCTCTTCTCTAGGTCTCTTCAACAATAATGGCAATGGTTTTGAGATGCCTCACCAAGCATTTGGTTCTCAAGTACAGCCGTCCCATTCTGCTAATCTCTCAGACACTGTAATTGATTTAGAGTACACTCCAGTCACCTCTAGTGCACCAATAGATAGTTACCCATTGACTTCAAAGTTCTCTATGGATTCTGGTACACAGGTTTTTGGTTCTTCTTCTAATACCAAAACAAATGATAGCATGGTTAGTAAACCAGTAGCATCCCGTTGTGCCGATTCCCCAGTACAAGCTTCACCTCCAACTGAAAGACCTGATCTGACTGTGAATTTTGATCTGGGCAAAAACCATCAGGCGTCAAGTGATATCTGTGGAGGGAATTTGACTTCTCTTGGGCTTGGCAATGGTGGTGGTGACACTGCTGCTGGGTTTCATGCTGAGCCTGCAACCTCGAATGGGCTGGATTTGGTAAACCAGCTTGGATCAAATAAAGGTATAGTTGTGCATTCAGCTAATTTGCATACTTCTGCAGAAAGTCATAAATACCAACTGGATTTGTAAGCATTTCACTTTATTTGGAATTGATTTCTAAAAGTTTTTCCATCGTGAAACAATTTGCCTCTTTTTACCTATTCTGTTTTGTATTGATGAATTTTAAGCAAATAATTGTATCAATATCTTGGAGACCCTTGATTGATACCTGACCCAAAATTTAAACCTTACTGATGCACGAGGTAAAGATACGCAACCTCATTGATACCTGACGTAAAGATATGAACCTCATTCATTCCTGACCCAAAATTTAAACCTTACTGATGCACGAGGTAAAGATAAGCAACCTCATTGATACCTGACGTAAAGATATGAACCTCATTGATACCTGACCCAAAATTTTATTTTCAGTTGCATGTAGTCTGATATGAATAGGTATGGTACATTTTCTTGGCTGACGTTTCATTATTAGTTCTCCGGCCGTTAAAATAATGAATGGTAATGTTTCCTAGGCTTAATGTTTAGCATGCCACCTTTTGATACCGGTGATCTTAGTGAACCTTAGCCAAATTGTTGTGTCCGTAACCCATTAAAGAGTAAATATTGAATGCCTCAAACTAGTAAATACTATTGAGTTCAATGTCCTTCGCACTTCATGCACAAATTCATAGAAATGGCAGTATATTTTCAAGGAAACCACTGGTTCATTTGCAAGGTTTAAAAGATGGATCATTTAGATCCCATTCCTTTCAGCTTTGGGATCAGATGGTTTTCTCAATTGTGTCGAAATATGTTGAACAAAGAGGTTGGAACTTTCAAAACTACATAGAGCCTGTTTGCGAAAAATTATGCGAGCGGATTATGAGATTTTGGCTTCTAAAAAGCTGCAGTGGAGTATTTTGCTGCAGATTCTAGAAGCAGCTTCCAAAAATCACCAGCTTTTCTGACATCGTTTTAAGGCCCAAGAGCTGATTTTTTAGAAGCTACGATTTGGATGCTTTTACAGATTCTTAGAAGTCGTGATTAGCGTAAAGACAAAATATTCCTTGCCATTCTAACAATCACCCATTGGTAAAGGACAAAATGGACTAATTCATGACAAAAAGCTTATTTTGCAGCTTTTACAGCAAACATTATTCTTCAGCTTCTGTTACATTTAAATCCACGACCTAAAGCTGCAACAAACACTCTTCATACCTTCTCTACAATTCGAAGCAGAAACAACAATCTACAATCTAAATTCTAAAATCAAAGAAAAAGCTATCGCAAACACCTCTGTAGTTGCCTGATGAATCTAGAGGTGTCAGGAGGTCTTTGACAATCATAAGCTTGTATTTTGTTTTTTTTTACAGGGATTAGATCCTCTCTCTTGCTTACTCGTTTCTAAATTGGCAGCTTTATTACCTCCAAGAATGAATGATGAAATCAGGTTCAATGGGACACCTAATCGGAAAGTATCATCTGGCCCTTTCTCATTTCCTCGCCAGCGACGGTCTGTGAGGCATCGTCGTTTCACATAGATACGTGCATGGTGTAGAAAGGTAATTGATCTTTCTTTAAGCAGACCGCTTATGTTGCTTTTAGTTTAGAATATTAAAGCTTAGCCAGCTAAATCTAAGCCCTCCTGAAACAGTTTGTTTTGAGATAATTGAAGCAAATTTATTTAGTGTAGTTAAGTCGTTTGTTGCAGTACAAATCACCATGAGGTTGTCCTCGAAAATTTTCTGGAGTCTGGTGCTTAAATATTCACTTGTCTTGACCTAGATTATGTTGACACTATTCTAGTCTACGAATTTTGACTGTTAAAATCTTGCTCTAAGTTAAATTTTGGAGAACAATATAACCAAGTAGTTGTTGGACATTCCTTTATTCACCTTTGGATTTCTTTTGGGCACTTCTAATGTGAAAGAGACTTCGTCCTAAGTTCCTAACAGTTAGACATATGATGAAACATAATATACTGCATCTCTCCTAATACTTATTGATCGTTGTCCCCTAAAAATATGCATTACACCTGCAGCATCCTTTGTAGAGCTTATTCTATTCTGGCTCTTTACTAATATGTGTTTTAACCACTTATGTTTCCTACATCCATGGCTAAAATATGGTCAACAATTTTCAATAGCATCATTGGCTGGTAGCAGTGTGTTTTCCTTCTGTCATTGATAGCAATGAAGATGACGAAAATGTCATTTCCTGACAGTAAAGAAAGTTGATTTTCCGTAGATGTTTTTTTTTGGTAAATTAAGACTCTGTAAATTAAGACTTTGTTAAGCATTACAAACCAAAAGGACAAGGGTACACCCCTACGCACAACCAGTACACCTTTGTAAGCAACTAGAAAGAACAATGCAACAGGAGGCAAAGACCACACTCTATCCTAAAAGGTGTAGGACAAACCTGCTGAAACGAACACTGAGCAAATCAAAACAGAAAGCACATCTATGGACCAAAGATCCTCGGGCTATGATTCCATTCCCTTGCCAGCAATCTGGTAACATCTGTAGCCTTAATCCTCATCAATGAGCAGATGTGTGCCCTCACCTCATCAACTATATGCTTACCCACAACCGAAGCAGTAAGAGCTTGGCCTTGGAAGAGCCTAAGGTTTCTCTCCTTCCAAATCCAGTAGATAGCATCAGCCAAAGAGAGTTATACATCTTACAGGATTAAGAAGACCCTTTCCTGTTATGACAGACCCAATCCAGTTAGACCTTTGTAGATCATCAAAACCTGAGAAACAAATGGCACTCTTCTGTAAATTGGGCTTAAGTTGAGAGAACAAATGGAAATCTGTCAAAACCTCTGGCACTAATCTGGAAAGTCCTGCCCTCAGCAGCACACAAAGACAGAAAATCATCAGCAAAAATGAGATGAGTTATGTTCAGCCTCTTGTACCTGGGATGAGAAGCACTGATTGTGTAATGAAAAAGGGAAGTGAAACCCTGCATGACAAGCAGGAAAAGATAGGGGGACAAAGGGTCCTCTTGTCTAAGGCCCCTCTTACCTCCTCTTACCTGGAAAGAAACGTCCAACTTCCCGTTTATGGCCACTGAAAACATAGGAGAAGTAATGCAGACCTTTACCCATTGAATAAACTGATTAGAAATTCCATTTACCCTCATCATCTCCAACGGGAAACCACAATCGACTGAATTATAGGCCTTCATCAAATCCATCAAGATGTTGTCCATGATGGACCTTCCCTTCACAAAAGCAGGCTGATAAATGAAGGTAGTAAAGGCTGCAACCTAGAGGCCAGCACCTTGGTTATACTTTGTACACCATTGCCACACGCAAAGGGTCTATAGTCCTTAATGGAAGTAGGGGAAAGGATCTTTGGAATCAAAGTTAGAGCAGTACAGTTCCATTGTCTAGGCAAAAAACCTGTAGTAAAGGACTCCTGAATAGCATGAATCACATCATTGCCAACAATAGCCCCATTCTTATGGAAGAAGGGCCGAAGAAGCTTTATCGCCATTAATACTCCACATAGCTGCCTTAATTTCAGCACCTCTAACAGGTTTAGTGACTCCTTCACCTGTTAACCTTTGGTATACAGCAAGGTTCAGCACCTAAGAAGATTCCTGTAGAAGTTGTCTAGCTACCATTGTTCTTAATAGTTATTGCTCTTAAATTGTTTACTAATTGAAGTCCATAGTTGATTAATTAATCTTTTCAATTTTGTTTTCATATCCTTTCCCTTGATTTGGAGTATGGACTGATATATTCACTCTGTTTTTTGTTTTTTCCCTTTTTGAGAAGGATATATTCACTTCATATCGGTTACTATTGTGGTATGAGCTTATGAATGCCAGTAAGCATGGATGTAGGTGTTATCTCTCCATTTTAATAGTACTTGTTTATAACACTTTGTACCCTCATGTCAGGTGCCCCGTATTTCCTTGAAGTATTTTTTTAACTCAATTGTCTGCAGGTCCAAAATTCCCTCCCCTCTTGCAATGATTCCAGAGCCCAGATAAATTTTGTTTCAGGTTGAAGTATCAGTCCCCAGGATGAGTAGATCTCTCAGTGGAATCGCCAATTTTGTATCTTTCGTGTCAGCCTCTTTATAATTTGGTCCATTAGGCAAAAGAGAAAAATATATTGTAAATATGAGCAGACAAAACTCAACCTTTTAACTTTCATATCAACCCACCTTATATTTGAGGCATTTTGACATGCAAGTGTATAATACTGTACATGCTATCATGGATAAACTCAGCCAGAAAGACAGGAGTTCTTGTGTTTTCTTGCAATATCAGTGAGAACCAGATTCTTGTTGGCTTGTGTTTTTTGGTTTTTGTCTTCCATGAAGAGAATTTCTGGTACCTTGGTTTCTTTCATTCTTGGATTTTTTTTTCCTTATTTAGCAATGTAAGCCTGAGTATCCAAAAATGCTTAGCATGGACGTTCATGACAAGGTGGTATGTGGAAAAGATGACAACTCAAGCAAATTGATGGTATAACATGTGAACTTGATAAAATTAAACAATTGGGGCAGATCTGGTTTCACAAGCGCTTCCTTGAATTTACGCGCTACTGCACCTTTTGTTGAAGGTAGAGTGGAAAACAGAAATGATACACGGATTTTTTGTGCACAAATTGTGATGAGGGGCCCACTTCAGGTCTCACACAAACAATTCGATCCGTTCATTAAATGTAAAATATTTTTTCAAGGGTTCCCACAAAAAATCAGCTCATTTTGATGCCTCTAGGTGTCCGATCCAATCATCTAACTTTTCATTATCCTAAAATTTAATTGAAAAGTTAGATGATTGGATCGAGCACTTGTAGGTATCGGATTGAGCTAATTTTTCACGGAGACCCTTGAAAAAATGTTTTACATTTAATGAACGGATTGGATCGTTTGTATGGGACCCGGAGTGGGCCCCACAATTGCTATGTGAGTACCATGACTGAGTAGAAAATTCACATAATCTTATCTAATTTAACAAGTTACTAGTCGAGAGCTATTTTTCAATTTGGTCGAATTTTTTAGGGTAAATTTTAGAGACCCCTTGTACTTTCCCCGTTTTTCAACTACACCCCGTCCACTTCATTTTTAAACACTCATCCCATTTGTACTTCAGACTACTTTGGAACTGTTAGAAATTTCGTCAAATGCAGCTAAATGCGTGTTGGCGAGAACTTTCCCTCCTAAAACATACTCCCTCCGTCCTTTTTTAAGTGTCCCGCTTCGTAATTCTAACTTATTAAGAAAATATCATCATTACACATTTCACATCAATTTTTACCTCCACTTTTCCTACTTACCCTCTATGGAGACATCATCATTACACTTTTACTCACTAATTTTTCAAAATGGAATCTACTTTCAGGGGCAAAATGAAAAATGTATCAACTTTTACCCACTAACTTTACAAAATGGACACTTATTAAGGGACATCCCAAAATGAAATACTGGATTTTAAAAAGGGGATGGAGGGAGTATTTTTATATGACCAGTTTGCCCTTAAAAACCATATACATCTTATATATACTATTTCTCCCACTGGTAAAAATGAAAAACAGATAGTACCTAGAACAATACTGGAATGCAGCGGCTCCATGTGCTGTTCAACCGGAACCCTAATGCCTCCGCCGGAACCCTAATCTGCAAAATAGACAAGGGGTGAGCGCACCTTTGCCTCTCGTGGCAAAGGTCCTTCGATGTCTAAGTTAATATCTCGTACTGTGCGAAACCATAATTATCAATAGGAAAGTATGGAATGAATGCAACTTATTGCGTACCTTTTGCTTCTAGGTTTACCCTGTATTTATAGAAATACGTTTGCTTGTCTTTCAAGCAACCTCGTTGCCCAAGGTTCCTGCCTCATACAGGAGACCTGGTCTTTCAGGGATCGCCTCGCTCAATCAGCCGAGATCCCATACTCGTAGGGACACTTCTCCTTATGGGAATCGTCCCATAACAGGACTTCCTTCGTCGTTATCTTTACCTGGTTCACCTGGTTCTTCTTCCAGAGTATTCTCACCGCCTTATTTCTTAAGACTGTGTTCTCCCTGATAAGCCTATATGTTCGGCACTCTCGTCATCCGAACAGACGGTACCAATTAATGACTTCTCATGCCCCTGGTCCTTTACCGCCGAACAGACTGTCTGGACCAGTGACGTCTCGTGTCATCGGACCTAATCACCGTCTACCTCTTTGCATGGCGCCTCGTTTTGCTATACTCAACACACGCCCCCCGTACATCACGTGTTCGGCCATTATTTATATTTGTTCGGGATTACCTCCCCACAATTGCTCCACAGCTTTGCTCGTTGCCACTGTTCGCGAGTAACGAATAAAGCTTAGAAACAAACTTCAGGCCGAACTTCCTGGGGCCCCGTGCAGACATAGTACTTATACCCATTGATGGTTTTGGCGGTTTAGTCATTATACCTTTTTGAGGTAATGACTCCACGTGGCGTGTTTCGTACGCCTTGCATTAAATATGAACTGACGTTCCAGCCAAACGGCGTCAGAACGACATTAATCCAGTCCTCTATGGACGTTACGTTCTTATGTAACGACGTGAGAGGAGACGAAACGTCTCCGTCTCTTCACTTTTAAATCCAAAAAAGGGATCATTTTTGGGTTTTCTCACCCAAAACTCGAATCTCCTTTCTCTCTCTCTGGAATTCAGGCGAAGAACATCTTCCTTCACCGCCATCGCCGCCGTCTGCTACTCGTTCGCGTTGTATCTCAGGCAACCGCTCCAATCATATCCTCGTAAGATTCTCGTTCCCTCTTCTCTTTCGTGTTTCAATCTGAGATTTCGTTCTCAGATTCCCTTTCTTTCAAGGGTTTCGATCGTGCCCACTTCTAGTTTTTACTCTACTTTTAGTAAATCCATGGCGGATGAGGGTGACAATGTCCCCAAGCCTGGTAAATTTAGGAAACTCTGTGAGAATCCCGCTGCCATGGCGGCATTTAGGGATGATTACAAAGTTCCAGACAATGTGGGGCTCGAACTCGCCCCACTAGGTGCACTGAGGGACGCAGCCACCTGGGATCGAACATGTATCCCTATCGTTGCCATTGTTGAAGGTGGGGTTTGTTTCCCCCTCGATCCTTTGCTACGTCGCGTTCTAAACTGGTATCGTCTTAATCCCATGCAAGTTTCTATAAACTTCTATAGATTAGTGATGGGGGTTGTAGCCCTGAATAGGATCCTAGGAACCCAATTAGGAATCTGGGACATCCAGTGGTGGTACAGCATTGTGCTAAACCCTGAGTACAATACCTACTACTTCAAAGTGAGGAAAGCAGAAAAGCGTTTCGTGCTTAACTTGCCAGATTCTACTTGTGATCACAAAATGGACTTTCTCTATGTCACTGGAGCTTTCGAGCCAATGAGGGAAGATGGCCAGGTGGTGGGCTTCCATTGCCCCCACGAATGGGGCCACCCACGTACGCTCCTAATTTTACTCCCTTAATCGTGGAACTACTCTTTCTTTTCTGCATTCCCTTTGCATCTCTAACTTAGTTTTGTGCCTGCTTTCTCCAGCTACCAACGCCAACAAGCTTCCCAGAAGAGAATCGAGCTACGTCCGAACAGCAGACATCAACAGGGTTCTTCAATACAAAGGAGAACCTGGTACCCCAACAGTTGGTCGGGGTCGTAACGCGGACGTACTATTGGGATACAACCCTGCATATATGGGGTTTATCGACAAAAGACTTGCAAATCCTAGCACCAGTGGCGCCTCTACCTCGTCTGCTCCCCCAGACAAGGAAGGCGAGATCCAGTGCTGGTGTGACAATCGCCGGACAGCCAGACGAAGTCCCCATATCAGAAGGCATCCCACTGCCCCGCTTGGTTCTTAGAAGGTCTTCACGTCGACAGGAAGCTCAACGACAACCCGAACAACTAATTACCGACCGTGGTACCAGTCAATCTTCCTCAGCCGGTTACTCCCCATCTCCACCAAATTCAGGTACGATGTCCCGACAACCCATGAATCTAAGCTCCCTTTTAACTGTATCTTCGCGTGGACGCGGCGCTGGCCGGGTATCATCAACTGGGAATGCACCCCACCACCTCGGCGCACCAGGGGGGCTTCCACTTGATCCACCCTTTCTCCTAGGGAACGTGACATTTCCCGAGAGGCCGATGAAGCTCACCAGGACAGATGTCCCAGAAACCAACAAGCTGGGGAGTCTGCTCTGCAAGCCGATGCGTCTATCCCGCCACCTCCTTCCCCGAACAGCCAGGTGACCCCTCAGATGTGGTCCCCTCAACTCATTAGAGGGGACCGTCTAGTCAACATTGGGGACAGCGCGAGCTCTTCTGAAACTGCACTGGCCCTCGCCCAAGGTCTACTGCTCCCGGTGGATATGCAGAAGGAGGTTGCATCCCCTTCTGACGGGCTTGTATCCACTGGGCTTGTTAGTGGAATTAAGGTAACTTTGCTCTACTCGTAGCATAAGTTAACTTTCATCATTAGCATGTAAATTTCTAATTCCTTACTCTATGCTTGGCACTTTTTCAGTTTATCCAAAAAATGGTCACATTAGGGCAAAAGCTCCAGGAAGCAGAGTCTGAAAGGATCAGATTGCTCAATAATAACACCAGGCTTCTGCGAACTATCTCAAGACTAGAGAGAGAGAGAGAGAGAGAGAGAGAGAGATAAAGCCAAAGCAGATGCTGATGAGGTCAAGGGAAGGCTTGAGACCGCAGAAGATAGCCTCTACCAGGCCTTGGCTGAGATGGACAACACCAAAAAGGCTGCTCATGAGGATGGCTATCAGAAAGGCTTTGATGCTGCCACAGCGAGCTACGTGGAGCAAATGCCTGTTATCCAAGACCAGATCTGGGTTGCTAGCTGGGAAGCTTGCTTGACCAAGATTGGAATCGCCGAAGACTCTGTCTTATGGACAGAGAATGACCTGCCTAGTGGCCGTGCACCGGCCTCCGTTGAAACTGAAGAGCCCCCTGTGGATGATGTCGAGCCCTCTGTTTGCAGACGTTGATGAAGACGTACAGATGGAGACCCTGGATGTCTCAACTGAACGTTCTCCTGTTCGAGAGACCATAAATGAGACCATCAACCTGGAGGAGCATGCTGCCGGTGGAGGTTCAAACTTGGAAGCAACTACTGACGTTCCAAGAGACACCCCATCTGAGGTCCAAAACCTGGACTGACCTGGTTAGTTCCCTTACTGTCTTTTGAGCACATTTAGATGATCTTGGTAGGTCCTGCGTGACCAAGGTGTTTGAGCCCTGCGAGGCACCAGTACAATATTATTCTCGATAACACAAGTATTCGGCCCTTTGTGGCATAACCCTATTTTGTGGCCGTGCATGGCCTTTATGTTTTGCTCGGCCCTTCGTGGCCATAAACTTTGTCTTTAAATGCTTTTGGCACCTCATACCATCATCTGCGTATGCTGGTTATGTTCCTTCCCAAGTGCTTCATACTTGGGTAACATTTACTCGAATGCCTCTGTCTAAGTATTTCATACCTAGACAAAATCCTAAGTTTTTTCATACTTAGCAAATATCCTAAGATTTTTCATACTCAGGAAATGTATGTTCACATACGTAAGTCAAGTGTTTTCATACTTGCAAAATCTAAGCTTCTCGTACTTAGACAGTTGATACGTGTATTCGTACGCCCCATTCTAAGTTTTTTCATACTTAGCAAATGCATGTTTATGTATGCAGACAAGTGTTTTCATACTTTGCAAAATCTAAGCTTCTCGTACTTAGATAGTTGATACGTGTATTCGTACGTGTAAGGCAGTCATACCCATTCCCTACTCCCCAATACGAAAAAAGGAAAAGAAAGCCATTGTTCGTATTTAAAGAAGAAAACAGAAACAACGGTAAACCAAATTTCTGAAAAATTAATATATTGCAAAAAAGTGACTTTACTCACAATCCTCGAACTCAAGGGGGCGTTACGCGTA
>JAOTQK010000018.1:12722235-12746266 GCA_025642025.1 Rhododendron ferrugineum | reverse complement strand
TCCCCCCTCGTAATGTGGCTTCCGAATCCTTTGTCGAATCTCTGGTTTTCAAATTCAATTCAAATCAATCAATTTTTTTCAAATCAAAACGGTTTCTCAGATGGCGAACCATAAATCCGGGTGGCGACTCTTCCAATTTTTCAATTCGAATTCAAAGCGGTGTGTTTTTCGGGTAGCCCCGTTTCCACCCGGGGCTGTGGTAGCCCACAATACTGTTACAGGTGCATTTCAGAATGAGATCATATCTACAAGTCATGTCTTAGTTTCCAAAAGAAATATTCTTGATCACCTTAAATGATTGAGCGTGCTAAAAGGATTTGTAAACTGTTTTAACAAGGAAGGTTGTTTTAAACCAGTGGTGTCATTCTGAAATAGGCCAGGAGTGTAGGGGTTCGAATTATCAGGATCTTGACCATAGCACGGATGAGGCTCCTCCCGTCGTAGCTCCGTGCGTCCGCCGCTGGACCTGCAATA
This sequence comes from Rhododendron ferrugineum, assembly GCA_025642025.1. Lineage (NCBI taxonomy): Eukaryota > Viridiplantae > Streptophyta > Magnoliopsida > Ericales > Ericaceae > Rhododendron > Rhododendron ferrugineum. Next base: position 12,745,792 of record JAOTQK010000018.1, on the reverse strand, counting down.
AGTCACTAGGGCTGGATTAGCCCAATGACCCTCCGACGATCAAGTTAGATCTCAGGGGAAATGAATAGGTCTAGGGTCAGGGTAGAAATGGCATACCTCTTGCGGGTGAGTATCCCTTTGTATTTATAGACCTAGGTTTGCTTGGCCTCCAAGCCAGCGCGTGGAAAATACGGTCGGGTAACCGCCTTGGGTGACGTCATATATGACGAAAGGGATAAAGCGGTTACAGAGCACATGGCCAGGTCTTATCCCAATGATTAGGCTTGTTGCACGATCCTTATGGGGTCCATCTGAGATAACGGTTTCCCCCTGGAGCCCTTTGGGAACACCGGAACAGACACGATGCCGTTGATAACACCGAAGCCCCAGGAAGCCTGTCTCGGAACGCACAACCGAGCAATATACCGAGGAATAACTGACTTGAGCAGTGGTTCGGATCCCCTTCAGCGTTGGTTCACACCACCTTGGACCGGTTACCGAGCCGGTAACCGAGGCTACCACAATAGCCCCTCAACTCCATGTAGCCCCCTCTTCGGTTCTAGGGAGTTGATCCTTCTCGAGAACCGACGAGACCGTGCCTCCTTTAAGCATAATTCCGAAGAGCAGAGTGACTTCGATAGTGCTAGGAATGCTAGCCCCAGCCCTAAGAGCCACATGTCAATCGTCGCCGAAGTGTGAGGCGTCATGAGCTGTCTCAGCACGTGACCTGTCAGATGATTGGTACGAAACGTACTTCCGAGGACACGTGTCATAATGCAAATGGCTCGGTGATTCGGTGCCCTGACCTCGGTATTGACCCTTTGCTATCGTCCGTCCGATGGGGACATGTGTCAAACATCCAACGGCTCGGTGCGCGACGCTTCGTTTCCCGTGCGACCCTTCGAACGCTCCATTATAAAAAGAGGAAGGCATGAGAGAGAGAGAGAGAGAGAGAGGTACAAAACTCTCTGGCGACGTCGAACCGCTGCCGCCTGTTCATCCCAAGCTTTAATCATGATTTTGAGCGTTTTGGCAGCAAATCTTCACACCAAACTCAGGTATGCTGATCTCCACATGTTAATCTTCAAGTTTTGACCGTTTTTCTCACGTTTTTCATCGTTTCTGGCATGCATTGAGGCGGAGACACCACCCGCCATCGTCTAGTTCGCGGCGGCACTAGCGTTTCCTACCGTTGTTCATGTTCTTCTCGAGGCCTAAATTCATACCGAGGCCAATCTTCAACCCGGGACCATAGGAGTAGATAAAGATCCCATAGGGCTCTCCCCGAGGAGGGGTATCTTGAGAGGGACCGAGCCCTAGAGACCCCGAGGAGCGATGACCATTCCGTCCCGAGTGCTAGATCCTCTTGCTTTCCCCCTAGGCATATAGCTAATGGGTTCTTGCACATTCTTTTTGTTAGGTAGGGGCGAATGGTCGTTGAGCTCTCCTCGGACAGCTCCAGTAGCTCTACGTCTTCTCCTATCGATATTCCTACAGACATCCTCGAAGAGATTTGGATCCGAGCCTTTTACCGAACCCCAGTTGACTATATCGAGCCGGTTGACCCTTCTAGAGCTTCTCGTGAGGTAACTTCGTTTGATCCTCGGGAAATGGAAGCTCCTAGTACATCAGACCATGGGCCGGGACCATTTGCAAACACTCCCGAGGAGGTCCAGGGGCGTAGGAGACCGATGAGGCCTTGCCCTTATCAGAATCAGTACTTCAATGGCTCCTCGGACGCTTATGCTGAGTTTAAGAGGGTTTATAGTATCCCTCCGGAAGTTGAGGTCCGGTTGCTTCTGAACACCGATCCCAAAGATCTTCCACACTGGCCCGGGGAGCTAATCTTCCCCCTGATGGCCATTACCGAGGGAGGAGTCAGGTTTCCCCTTCATCAGTTCGTGCGCCGGGTGCTCCGAACCCTAAATCTCACCTCTTCTCAGCTCACGGTGAACTCCTATCGGATCATCACGAGTATCATTGAGCTCAGAAGGCAATACAATTTGACATTTGGGCTAGAGGAGCTCTTCGGGGTGTACCTTGTCGGAGTCAACCGAGATCACAACCGGTATTACCTCTCCTGCCGCACGGGATACGATACCTTTCTGATTGACCACCTGCCTGATTCCGAGGAGTGGGCGGGTATTTATGTCTCGGTCACTAGAAACTTCCAGTTCGGGCCTGGTGAAAGCATCGATGTTGCGACCAGGGTCCAGTTCGGGACCGGAGCTCCTGGTCGATACATTCCTTTCCTTAGCTTCACATTTTTCATATCATGCTTTAACTTATACTGATCTCTTCCTCTTTTGGTGTTTCCTTGCAGCCGAGGGGGTAGTTCAGGAGCTTCGGGAAAGAGCGGTCCGAGCAAGAATCACAGCTGCATACGCTATTCCCATTACGAGTAGGTATGCCCCCGATCTGCTCGGCTACGTCGCTACTTACACCAGCTTTCTAAAGAAGAAGCCGAGGCAGCAGGGAGTTCTGAGGGCTGGCCGAGGACAAAGGCGAGGAGGAGGAAGAGTCAGAGGAGGAGGAAGAGGAGGGAGAGGCCGAGGAGGCAGCACCCCGGACACCGAAGGGAGCAACTCCGGACCTCTCGGAACCTTGCGAGAAGAGCTTGACCGAGAAACGCCTGAGAGGACCGGGCTAAGCGGCGATATGGCTAGCCGAGGTAGGGTGGTCCAGAATTTGAAGCGCCAAAGGTCGAGGAGCAGAGACGCCAGAGTGGTGATTGGTGCTCCGGGAGCTGGGACTTCCAATGCTGCTCCTGTTTCTCCCCGGAGACCTCCGAAGAAACGAGCTCGGCCCAACAAAGATGAGAGCGGCCGGGGGAAAGAGACGGAGACGGTCTTCATCGACGAGGAGGTGGACCGGGAAGCAGGAATCGGGGGGGAGGGGACCAACGTCGAGCTCAGGGTTTCGACGAGGGAGATGCCTTGGGCTCCCGAGGTCCGCCACTACGCCGGGTGCATGATTCATCATGCTGATTGCGCTGCCTCCAACATCGGGACGGCGTATGGGCTTCTTCGGTCAGCTATTCTCCCTCGGGATGCCAAAACTGTTAATGGCTGTACCGAAGATCTCACCGGAGAGATAGCCCAAGCTCTTCTGGCTGTAAGTTGTTTTGTTACTTCATTTATTTCCTTTGGATAGAAATGTGCATTTGTAACGCTCATCTTCTGTTAACAGGCTGGTGCTCGGGTCCTTATAATTAATGACCGAAGCAAAGCCCAGGATCAGGAAATTGGGGAGCTGAAACAGGCCCTGGCCTAGAGGGAGGACGATTTGAAGATAGCCCGTGAAACCTGTGACCTCTATCTTACAGATTTTCAGAGGTGTGACCGAGAGAGGGTGCTTGCCGAAGAGAGGGCAGCGAAGGCCAAGGAGGATGCAAACACTCTGAGGGTCACCCGAGCTCGGGAGGTGGAGGCTGCGAAGAACGCGGGCTACGATGAAGGATGGGATGTAGCCGGAGTAGAATATAAGAAGCAAGTTCGGGAGATCGAGGCCGAGCTGCACCAAGACCGCTTCTTAGATGGGCTTCGGTATGGCCATGAAGCCTTGATGGGCAAACTTAACCTCCCCGAAGACTCCAAGCTCCAAGCTTTGCCCGAGGCGCCTCCCGAGGAGCTTGTCCTTCCCGAAGAGGAAGAGATGATGGCTCAAGATGCGGAGGTGGATCCAAATGCCTCAGCTCCCGAGGACCAGGCCGATCACAATGCACCAGTGCCCGACGGGCAGACCGATCCTAATGCTCGTGCTTCAGTTGAAACCTAGGATGATTTCTCCCTTTCTTTTTGTACTTGTTTTTGGCTGGACAGCTCCGAACATTTGGAGTTTGCTGTTCCAGGGTTTGTAAATATTTCTTGCTGTGACAGGCGCCGAACAATTGGCCGAAGCCTGATCACATGTAATAGTTCAAGTAGGATTTTGACTTGCACCGTACATTTATTTTGCTTGTATGTGGATGAAATGCTTCCTTTTTCCAAACACTATTTTGTCTTTGAGGTCTGTATGGTTTTATAATTGTAACCGAAGGGTGCCTCTGCCCCTGCTTCGGTTAAACTTGGGGAGTTACTACAAGTTTTAACCGAAGTATTAACCGAGGGGATCTCAAAGATATGAAGTGTGTAAGACATTAACCGAGGCCGAGTGAGCTAAGCCGAAGCGAAATTTTTTTGCAGTTTTTGAATTTTGTATGCCCCTGCCTCAGGTTAGTTTACGTTTGTTGCCAAGGAGAAACTGATTCGAGGGGAACCAACTTGTGGTAATGTAGGCTGCTTTAGAGATTAGGGCTAGGATTCCAAAGGGTCAATGGCATCGGCCATGGCTTCGGGATACAGCTAATCCGAGCATTTGATGATTTATTGGTGATCCGGTATAAGGGGCTCAGGACATAACTACCGAGTATCCTTAAAGCGATCGACCGAAAGTCCAAACGACCGAAGAGGTCGGGGTGACTTGGTAAGAACTTTGTCCGAGGAAAGTTACCCAGGGGAGGACAAAATCCCGAAGTCGATATGAAACGGTCTAAGTAATGACAAACCGAGTGATAAAAAGTAATCGACAGGAATAAAAAGTACAAGTATTGCTAAGAAAAGGAAATTCTCATTGATACTTGGGTTGAACTGTTGTTACATAAGCAAATTTTTCCTGAAACAACATGACTTAGGAAGATAAAAACTAAAGCAGCGGTGGGGAGGTCTTCGGTATCAAAGCTTTTGCTCAGCCATAGAATTTTTTCAGGTTGTTGGCATTCCAAAACTTAGCAATTGGGGAACCATCCAACTTCTCTAGCTTATAATTTCCCGAACCGAGGTGTTTGAGGACTCGGAAAGGGCCCTCCCAATTAGGCATGTGCTTTCTTTTCTTGGATTTTTCCAGCACTTTTTTCCAAACAAGGTCGTTGGGCTTAAATGACCGGAGACGAACGCTTCAATTGTAACCCTTCACAACCTCCTGCTGATAAGACGCGAGCTTGATTTTGGCATTCTCACGCTCCTCCTCGGCCAAGTCGAGGTCCGCAGCAATGTTGTCGTCGTTCACCGATTCGTCAAAATTTTCTGTTCGGATTGTTGGTAGTCCGACCTGGAGAGGGATAACAGCCTCCATTCCGAATGCTAAGGAGAAGGGGGTGCGGCCCGTTGAGCACCGGGGAGTTGTTCGGTAGCCCCAGAGCACCCTGGGTAGCTCCTCGGCCCACTTGCCCCGGCGTGACTCGAGTCGGCGCTTTAGTCCGGACAATATTGCCTTGTTTGCAGCTTCGGCCTGCCCGTTGCCCTGGGGGTAACCTGGAGTGGAAGTGTCCCACTTGATGTCGTATTCATCCAATAGGGCTCGGTATCTTTGTCCAGAAAACTGCCCTCCGTTATCGGTGATGATGGCGAAAGGTACACCGAAACGAGAGATAATATTCTGCCAAACGAAACGGATGACGTCTGTTTCTTCAATAGTAACCATGGGCTCTGCTTCGACCCATTTTGAGAAATAGTCTGTGGCAATTAGCAGGAACTTAAAACCTTCGGGGGCGACGGGAAGCTTTCCAACAATGTCCATGCCCCACTGGGAGAAAGGCCATGGGCTGGTGAGAGGGCTGAGGTCCTGAGCTGGCTGATGGATGATAGGGGTGAACATTTGGCACTTGCGACAACGCTTGACAAATTCTTCAGAATCCTTCTTCATCGTGGGCCACCAATACCCTTCGATGACAGCTCAGTGAGTGAGGGAGCGTCCGCCGGAGTGACAACCACTATCACCGGCGTGGAGCTCTTCAATGATGCCCGGGACTTGGTGGGGGTGGGCTACCAACAAGTATGGGCTGGTGAACGACCGTCGGTAGAGCTTGCCGTTTGGGTTGAGCCAGAAGAGAGCAGCCTTGTTGCGGAGTCGGTGGGCATCCTTCTTGTTGGTGGGGAGGACGTCGTCGCGTAGGTAGGAAATGATTTCGTCCATCCAGCTTGGACCGAGCTCTATGCTAAGTACCTCATGGCTTATCGCTTCGAGCTCAAAACTTGGCTTGTCAATGGAGCTGAAGGAGATAGAACGGTGTTTCGAAGCGGAGCAGGCCAAAGCGAGCCCGACGAGGGCGTCGACATGAGCGTTCTGTTCCTTGGGAATGTGCTCTATGCGGATTGACTCGAAACCTTTGAGAAGCCGAACGGCGGAACTGAGGTAGGTACGCATTCTGTCGTCCCGAGCTTCGTATTCCTCTAAAAGCTGGTTAACGACTAGTTGGGAATCACTGTAAACCACAAGTTCTTCGATGTCGAAGGCCTCGACCGTCTTGAGCCCGGAGATTAGTGCTTCGTACTCGGCCTTGTTGTTGGAGGCCGGGAAGTTGATGGAGAGGGAGCTTTCATGCAAAACACCGGAGGGGGAGAGAAGTACGATCCCAGCCCCTGCGCCTCGGCTGTTTGAGGCGCCGTCGACATACATCTTCCAAACATCGCCATGGAAGAGTTTCTAAGCGGTGCTAGGGTTTGCTTGGAGAACAGCTTCGGTACGGGGAGCCAGAGTTGAAGCAATGACGTCGGCTGGTGTGAGCTCAGCGATGAAGTCGGCGAGGACCTGGGCTTTGATAGCTGTCCTAGGCTGGAAATGGATTTCGTAGTTTGCGAGCTCGATGGCCCATTGGGAGATTCTGTTGGAGAGGTCCGCCTTCCGAAGGAGTGATTTGAGTGGGTACTCAGTAAGGACAATGATGCGGTGGGATTGGAAGTATGGGGCAAGCTTCCGAGAGGCTGAGACGAGGGCAAGAACGAGCTTTTCCAATGGAAGATAGCGTGTCTCGGCGGGGGTCATTGTCTTGCTGGAGTAGTAGATTGGTTGGTGATCCCGTCCTTCCTGCCGAATGAGGACTGAGCTTATGGCATGTGGAGAGATGGCCAGGTACAAGAACAAATCCTCCTGATCCCGAGGTGTGACTAAGAGAGGAGCTTCGGATAGGTAGGTCTTCAGTTGCTAGAGGGCTCGGTCACACTCTTCTGTCCAATTAAAACTCCGTCGGCTACCCTTGAGTTGGGCGAAAAATGGCTGGCATTTGTTGGAGGAGCGACTGATGAATCGATTCAGGGCGGCGGCCATGCCTGTTAGGTGTTGGACATCCCTCTTGTTGTGGGGGGCCGAGAGTTTTTCGATGGCGAGGAGTTGGGCAGGATCGGCTTCAATTCCGCGTTAGGAGACGAGGTGTCCGAGAAATTTACCGGAGCTGACGCCGAAGGCGCATTTCTCGGCGTTGAGGCGGAGCTTGTGCTTCTTGAGGATTTCGAATGATTCTGCGAGGTGGGTTAGGTGATCACCGGCAAGCATGCTTTTCACTACCATATCGTCGATGTAAGCCATCATTGTGTCTCCTAGTAGACGTTCGAACATCTTGGTTATCATTCGTTGAAAGGTTGCCCAGGCGTTCTTCAGGCCGAAGGGCATAACGAGATAGCCGAAGATCCCGTGGGGGGTAATGAAGGCTGTGTTTTCAACATCTCATTTGCTCATGGCAATCTGATGGTAGCCTCAGTAGGCATCCATAAAGCTGAGTTGGTCATGGCCTGCTGTTGCGTCGACGAGCTGGTCAATTCGCGGGAGGGGGAAGAAGTCTTTCGGACAGGCGTCGTTGAGATTGGAGTAGTCAACGCAAACCCGCCACTTGCCGTTCTTCTTCTTGACCACCACGGTGTTGGCCAACCATCTTGGATATTGCACTTCTCGGATGGCCTTTGCATTTAGGAGCCGGTTGACCTCTTCAATGACAGCTTCGGAGTGAACCGGCGAGGATCGCCTTGCTTTCTGGACAACAGGGCATTTGGATCGGTCGATGTTAAGATCGTGGCAAATGAACTTTGGGTCGATCTCGGGCATTTCATAGGGAGTCCAAGTGAAAACTTCGATGTTGTTTTTGAGGAAGTTCACCATGTCATTCTGTTCGGTATCACTAAGTGAGGAACCGACAAGGAAGAAACAGGAACCGTCTTCGGTAATGGGGATGGTAACAAGGTCTTCAACTGCTTTCTCGTCGGCTGGTCTACCGACGTCTTCCAACACTGAGGCCTTGGGCACCTCAATGAGGTTAACCTGGGATGTTTGTTTGCTGCTTTGGACCGCATTGACATAACACCTTTTGGCCGCGGTTTGGTCTCCGTACAAATCCTCTTGGCGTCCGTTAGCACCTATGAAGCGGACCACCTGGTGATAAGTAGAGGCAATAGCCTTTAGCTTATGGAGCCAGGTGCGCCCAACTATTGCGTTATAAGGGGTAGGAACATCGACCACCACAAACTCCATGTTAAAGACAACTGAGCCAGCTCGGACGGGGAGAGTGATCGTACTGAAGGGCCAGACCGGAGCCCCGTTAAAGCCAATGAGGGGGACCTCAGAAGGACGAAGATCGGAATCTGAGAGCTTCAAATCTTTGAACAGAGAGTAGTACATGACCTCGGCCGAGCTGCCCTGGTCCACGAGGACGCGTTGGACGTTGAAGGCGTCGATGCGAAGCGTGACCACGAGGGCGTCGTTATGTGGAAGCTGGACACGGTCGAGGTCTCTTTCGGTGAAGGTAATGGTCCACTTGGCACCGTCGTCGGTCCGGGCACGCTTTGGTTCGGGGCCGATGAGCATAACCTGTTTGGAAGAGGAGGCGTCATTTAGCTCGGCTTGGATGATGCGAGCTGCCTCGGAATTCAGAGGGCCGTGGATCACATGAATGGTTTGAACTTCTTCTTCGGTGTGGGACTCGGCGCGCTGCGCCCGAGCCCTTGTTTTCTCATGATCGATCAGGTTACCGAGATGGCCCCCGGCGACAAGCTGCTCCAAGTAGGCCTTGAAGGGCTTGCAGGCGGTGGTGAAGTGGCCTTGTTCGTTGTGGTAACTGCATCGGACAATGGGGTTCTTGATTTTCCCGTTCTCGGTACCGAGCTTTTGGTTTGGAAAGGAGAAGAAAGGTTGATCCTTCACTTGGTCGATAATCCGGTAAATGGGAATAGTAAAGACGGTTTTCTCAGCGTTAAAATCACTTGGCTTTGGTCCCTTCCTTGGGGACTGCTTGATGTTATTGACCTATTTTTTGGGAGTTGACACTAAGGCGGGGGCCGGAGGAACTACCGAGGCGGAACCTACTTTGGAGCTCGTGGGCTTCCCGATGCCCCTTTCAGCTTTGGATTCGATGAGCTAGCACCATCCCTCGATGCGTGTCATGAGGTCCTTCATGGAATCGGGTTTGAGTTGGGCAAGGTCATCGTAAACTTGCTCGTCCTGGGAAGTGAGACCGAGCTTGAACCCCCGAGCCGAGATGACGCCGTCACATCCTTCGATTTCATTGAACAACTCCCAATAGCGACCGACGTACTGGCGAAGCGTTTCGTCGTGACGTTTTTGGAGGGCAAGGAGAGAATCGATCTCCTTCTCGTGCTTGTTGCTCGTCACAAACCGAGCCATTAAAGCATCACAGAGGGAGTCAAACGATGAGATTGACCGGGCGAGGAGCTGGTTGAACCAAGTTTGGCCCATGTTTCCGTGACTCGCCGGGAAGACTTTACAGAGGAAGGCATCGTCCGAGGGCTCGTTTCGGAGGAAAAGGGACATGACCAGCTTGTACTGTACCAAGTGAGTATATGCCTCGGTCTTGCCATCGTACTTGGCAAATTTGGGTTGGGTGAATCCTTTTGGGGGGGTGACCGAGTCAATTTCTCTTGTTAAAGGGGAGGTCGTGAGTCTCTCGAGTCAGGCGTCGCGATGAGGTCGGATCGAACGGTCGGGACTGTCTGGATGCTCGGTCGCGGTACGCTTCTTCGGGATTAACTGGTCCAATCTTTCATATTCATTTCTCTTCGGTTGAGCGCTTCCTGACTTCTGGGGGGAGCGCTCGTGCCGATTCTTCTTGTAGCTATCTCGAGCATAGGGCTCGAGGCGCTCAGTGACTTGGCTTCCGCCACCTTTTTCTTTTGGGTGCGAGACAAACGGGCTTTTTGGTCGAGCGTTTTTGAGGCGCTCGCGGTACCCTTTGGTTTGGAATTCGAGGAGGCCATCGTCCTCGTTGGCCGCCCTGGTGAAGCTAGGAGTGGGCTCGTGGCGGCCCCTCCCGTTCCTGACTGGGTGGGTGGAGGAAGCGGAGACGCTTCCTGCGCCGAGCCTCTCGAAGGCGGACGGCTTTCCACGGAGTCCTTTGGGGTTGGGGGAGCGGGAACGCTCCCTCCGCCCAACACCTTTTTCTTTGCGACCTTCCTCCGGCGGCTCGAGGCGGTCTTTGCCCGAGGGGCGGGGTTGATGCTCCACCAGATGGCCTCCTTCGCGACTGCGGGGAGGGCTGCGGTTGTTTCTCCTTCCGCCACGGCTTCCGGAAGAATGAGACGGAGAGATTTGGAGAAGGTGCTTGATCTCCGCTAGCTCGTCCCGGACGTGCCTATCCCGCTCCACAACCGTCGTTAGGTCGGCAATTTTCCGCTCCAGGTGGCGAATGTAGGTGTGGAGTTCGGTGGGGGCGCCTCCGTCTTGCGTCGAGGTTCCGGCCCCGACTCCGATGGACATGTGCGCTTTTCCCAAGGCATTGGCTCCGCCGGAGGCCAGGTTGTGGTCTCCGAGGGGGCCGAGCCCGAGGGTGGTTTCGCTGGGATGCGGATCTTCCACTTCCACCATAGTTGGCTTAGGAGGATTTTAACGGAAGTCTTTTGAGGGAGGAGGAGGTGATTGCTTGAGAGAGGCGGCTAGATCCCCAGCAGAGTCGCCAATTGTAGGGGTTTGAATTATCAGGATCTTGACCATAGCACGGATCAGGCTCCTCCCGTCGTAGCTCCGTGCGTCCGCCGTTGGACTTGCAACAAGTCACTAGGGCTGGATTAGCCCAATGACCCTTCGACGATCAAGTTAGATCTCAGGGGAAATGAATAGGTCTAGGGTTACGGTAGAAATGGCATACCTCTTGCGGGTGAGTATCCCTTTGTATTTATAGACCTAGGTTTGCTTGGCCTCCAAGCTAGCCGTGGAAAATACGCTCGGGTAACCGCCTTGGGTGACATCATATATGACGAAAAGGATAAAGCAGTTACGGAGCACATGGCCAGGTCTTATCCCAATGATTACGCTTGTTGCACGATCCTTATGGGTCCATCTGAGATAACGGTTTCTCCCTGGAGCCCTTCGGGAACACCGGAACAGACACGATGCCGTTGATAACACTGAAGCCCCAGGAAACCTGTCTCCGAACGCACAACCGAGCAATATACCGAGGAATAACTGACTTGAGCAGTGGTTCAGATCCCCTTCAGCGCTGGTTCACACCATCTTGGACCGGTTACCGAGCCTGGAACCGAGGCCACCACAAGGAGTTGTGTTATAGAACGTCGCACGAGCAATCTATTGTACCGTGCAAGGTCTTGAGTAATATTTTCAGGCCTGATAGTGAGTTATTACACCGCACGGTCTACTAAAAAATCGTGCGAGGCAACTGGTAGGCCGCGTGGTGTTGTTTGTGATCGAGGCAGTTTATTAATGATCTGCTATTTTATCCACATCATCCATTTATCATCTTCTGTACAGTGAGGATGATAAAATAATAAAGTAATTTTTAAAGTAATAAAATAATTTATTAAGGTGTAATTTGTTTTGAAATTTGAGCTCTGTTTGGAACCTATGGAAATGAAAAGAAATGAAAGAAAAATAAAAAAGAAGAAAAATAGAAAGGAAAATTTACTATTCATTAAACACGAAATTTTCTTCTCTCTTTCTCTTCCAACTAAAATAATAGGAGTTTAATTTTTCGTTTTTTTCCTATGAGTTCCAAACAGTGCCTTAAAGTGCGCAGATGCAGATGCACAGACTCTTTCCTCGAAAACAAATTCAGTTCCACGCATTTTAGGGTTTCTGTTTCCATTCGTTCCCAATCTCGTCTCCAAATCAGTTTCGTCTGTCTAATCTTTTTGGTAAGGAACGCTTCATCTTCCTCTGTAAATTTGGTCGGTTTCAGTCATACATTTATTAGTGACGGCATGCATTGTCTGTTTGTCCTTGATTCTTAGCTTGATATTTTTTCGATCAAATTCTTAGCGTTCTTATGCAAACAATGCAGGTAAGATGGAAAACCCAGCTGCAGATCAGCTTCCAGAAGCACATTCGTTGCCTGACGGGTTCGTCGATAGCTCACCGGAACCGTTGGCTCCTTCAACACTGACACTCGAGCAAGAAAAACCAGTGATTGATTACAAGGAGGAGAAATTAGTAGAAGCAGATTCAAGACATGAATTAGTACTCAACGAGCTTCAGCCAAGTGAGGGAAAAACCGAAAAGAGTGAGAATTCTAGAACCTTTCCTGTTCCATTAACTGAAAATGACGGGTGTGATGAATCACCAACACCTGAGCAAGAAAACTCATTAAGTGATTATAAAGAGGAGAGGTTAGTAGAAATAGATTCCAGACCCGAATTAGTAGTGAACGAGCTTCAGTCAAGTGAGGAAAAAGCCGAAAAGAGTGAGAATTCTAGAACCTTTCCGGTCCCATTGACTAAAAATGATGATGTGTGTGATGGGTCACAGGGGTTAGAACTGCTCGGCAAGGGCAGATCTTCACAGAGTGAATGTATATCGGTTATGGCTGAATTAGCGAAGCCTGTTTCTGGAGCTCAAGAGCAATGTCTAAGTTCAAAGAAAGGTTATCATCTCTACCTTAGCTACCTTTATTTCCGAGTTTTATTTTGTTTTACTGTATATTTTGTGAACTAGATGTTCAGGCAGCCTTAGGATTTCGGTTCAGCGGTGACAAAATCGTGGAGAATTTTTTTGCAATGCAAAACAAAATTAAATAGATAGTATATAAGAATATTTTGGCGTGTTCACGTGTCCTTGAGATGGAAATCAGATGAATCCAATGTTTATGCATATGTCCGCCCTGTGTCTGTATTTGAGTCCATGTAAATGATGTTAGTGCATGGATTGGGACTATCATTTTCCAATTTCATGTGTTATTTTAACCTATGTACTTGAAAAGTGAGTGGGGGAATTCTGATCTGAGTTTATCCTTATTCCTTTCTTTCTTCTTTTGCAGCAATTGAAGGAGGCATAGGGACACAAGCTGCCCAGATGAAGGAGGTTTCTTCAGCTGACAGTGCTGAAAACAACAAAAAAATAGTTAGTATATATCAAAGCTCCTAATTCTTTTTGAGATAGATGCTGTTTTGAGTCACCTTTTTCTTTTTTCTTTTTTCTTAGCTTTCTCTTTGCTTTATTATTTTATTTTTCTTCGAAAGTCTTTTTTTCTTCTTTTCCTTTTTGAATGTTCGGGAGTAATCATCATCTCCTGTAACTCCAAAAAATTTCGTTGTTCCCACTTTTAACTGTCAGTTTCTGATAGACCCAGTTTGTTCTTCCTTCTGGTGTACAAATGGTGTGCCCCTTTAGGTGTTTACATTAGTTAGTTTTAACTAATGAAAAAATAATGAAGTACTTCCATTAATCTACATGGTGAATGTGGTTAAAGATGTAGTGGGAAGAGAAACGAACTTATTGGTACATATGTAGCTAGTTTAGCTACACATTGTTTGAAATAGGAATCCCGAATCCTGTTTGAGGCAACTAAGGAAAGAAAAAGTTTTGGCTGATTTGATAAATTACCTGCACGATTTGCAAGAACTTCGTATGAATACTAAATGGTGATTACCATTCGAAGTTAGATGGTCATCTGAAAGTTTTAAAATATTGCTTCACTGTAACTGAGAATTTAATGGAGGTATTGGGAAAAGTTACGCCTTTTTGTTCCAGTGACTGATCATACAGGGGTTTCCAATTAGATCCTTTAAGTTTCATGAGTAGACACGATTTTATCATCTCAACCCAGAAAAGATGTTTAGCCACAACTGCTTTTTCCACACTTGCAGCAGGTTGTAAGTGAAACACCTTTGAGTTCGAGATAAAGTTTAGATCTCACCATTCCACTATAACTAACATCTGTGCAGAATAAGATTGGGGCGCTTCTTAAGAATGACAACTGTCTCATGGTGAACCACGATTTGTCTAAACCCATGGGCCATGGCCCAATGACCAAGGGCGTGTGGATTACAACGACGACAAAGGATCCTGAAGTTGGCTTTCGTACTGATCTAGCTTCATTTGTTTTCTGCCACTATATCATTAATGGTTGCAAATTTGCTATATGATTTTCTTTTTGTTTTTGAAATTTTGTGGGTTTCTCCAAGTTCTCTTCTGATTGTCTCTTATACTATTTTGGTATCCTTCATGACGTGAACAACCACCCCCCCCAGCGGTCGGCAGTGGTGGCATACCAAAATATCTTTTGGCTCTATCTTGACTCGGAAATTTTGGCTGTACCTCGTGATTCGTGTGCTGTTTTGTGCTGACTCCTTGTGTAACCACCAAGAGATATTTCATGATGCTTGTTAAGTATGTTGATGGTTGGACGACATTTCTTTGTCAGGAAACCTCTGAAGTGAAACGAAAGAACACAAAGCGGGCCTTTAAATCTGAGAAGGAGTTTCTAGAGTTCACGTTGAAATATCAACAAGTTCTTGCTGAAAGAGATTCAGGTAGCTTATTTATCAAGAATTCGATGGCTGCTGTCTTCATGTTCAACTGTTTTTTTATTTTTTTGATAACTAAATAATTGTATAAAATAAGGCATTAAGGGAATGCCACCGTATACAAAAAAGGCCACCAAGACAAAAAGGCCCTACACACCACCATGTGAATTGAGCAACTCAAACCAATCTAGAAAATGATGAAGGGAACACTCTCCCTTGTCCCAACTATACAAACTACTAACCATCAAAACTTTTAATTTTAAACAAAGGCTTTTCGACCCCTTCAAAACATCTCAAATTCCTCTCACACCAAATAGTCCACATCAAACAAAGAGGAATCATAGCCCGTACGTGCTTTTTCTTTTTACCCACTCTAGCACCCCTCCAAGCGATTAAAAGCTCCATAACATTTACCCAAACCATGATAACACTGCAGACCAAAGTTCCTATGCCACCGAGCAATGGATGAGAAGGTGATTCACTGTCTCGGCATCCCTTTTACCCATACAACACCAGTTAACAATAATTCTTCGTCAAGGACACTTTTATTTTCCAAAACGCTAGCCACAGAAGGGTAGAGTTACCACTCCCCCGCAACGCTTGATAATAAGATTTCACAAAAAAGACCTGATTTAGAAAGATTCCAACTCATTGTTAGATTTGTCTCACATCGCTCATCTAAGCCACCCAAGCTTGGTTAATAAATTCTAGAGGCTACTCCACCTATTGCCAATTGGTGCCAATTGGTTTTAGGTTGGAACCCTCCAAGAAATCTAACACTCATCTCATCCTCTCATTCTCTTATTCCTTGCATACCGTACACTCTAGAGAATAGAGCCATCAAAGCTTTCTCCTCCCCATCTCGAACATGTCTATGTGAATGATTATCCCAAACCGTAGCCCCATCATAAAGAAGAAGATAATCTGAGACTCTTTGTAACGACCCGCGCCAGCTGACCTGCGTACCCTTAGCCTAACCATGGGGCTCAAAAGGTTAACCTCAGGTTATACAGTACTGCTTGGGTTTCCTTCTATATTGAATTAACTTTTTCCAATTTCCCGGTGTGGGATCTTATAATCTCCCCACCTTGGCTGCAACGTCCCTGTTAATTGGCCTAGCAACCTTCCCCTGGTGGCCATGGTGTGGCACTTAGTCATGGACAACACATCAGTGTGCTCATACCAAATTCTAAAGATGGCCCCCACCATGTCGACTACGGTTATGCTCCGATACCACCTGTAACAACCCACGCCTGTCCTGTTTACCCTTATCCTAATAACGTGGCTCATAAGGTTAACCTCAGGTTTTACAGTAGTTGCTTGGGTTTCCTTATATATCAAATTAACTTTTTCCAATTTCCTGATGTGGGATCTTACGCTCTTGCATCCCTTTCGCAAGCCAAACGAAAAGTACTCAAGAAAGCCACCACAAGCTCACTTCTCCACACATGGTCCTAAAACTTCACCCTTCTCCCCTAGCCAACTGCCAAATGAGTATAATTTACAAAGGCTCACATCACGGGAAGACCATCCTCCCCACTCACATCCATACTTCACTACAGCCACTTTTCTCCACCATCTCTCTCTTTCACATGCAAACCTCCAAAGCCATTTCCCCAGTAGAGCTTGATTGAACAGCTTTAAACTTCTCACTCCCGATTTTTGTTCTCGAACGGGAGTACACACCGTATCCCAATCAACTAGATGATACTTAAACTCTTCCCCCACTCCTCCCCACAGAAAATCCCTTCGTATCTTCTCCAACTGCCTAACAACCAAAACCGTAATAACAAACCTAGACATAAAATAAGTGGGCAAGCTAGAAAGCGTACTTTTGATAAGTGTCAGTCTACCTCCTTTTGGAATATATTGACGCTTCCATCCCGCTAACCTCTTCTGAAATCTTCCCACAACTGAGTTCCACGCTGTCTTTGATTTGAAAGAGGAGCCCAACGACATGCCCAATGAGGAGCTCAACTGTTAATGCTTATAACTATGGACTTCTGTTGGTTCTGGAGACAGTTATTTGGTCTCCGGTTGTTGTTTGTCTTTTATGAACTAATGAAATCTTTTTGTGTAGCTGCATCTGATGTAAGAATCATAAAAGCTACTTTATAATGGTGAGGCTTAAGTTATGTCTGTCATTGTTTTTTATTGATGGTTTGCGTATCCCTTAAGGTGTTGGCACTAACATTCTTGAGAAGTTAAACAGAACATTTTGTCGTAATGCGGCTCACCAACCTGATAGGTCCAATATTTGTTTCTAGACTCTGTCTTTTTCTGACAAAAGACTCCTCAATAGATAAGTAAAATCCTTCTGTCAATCAACCATCTCATGGGACATGTACGCCAAATCTCCTTGAAATTAGAGCAGCACGAGACTTTCTGATGGTGAAGTGTAAGGTTTGCAGGTTGCTATTTGTAAAAAATTGTATGAAGCTCGTGTATCCGCTGCATTGGGTAGCTAAACACCTAAACCTCTTGCTATATTTTAGCTTGTCCATATCTTGTGCAGTTTTGGCACAAGATTTAGGTATGGAGAAAAGGTGGCCATATTTTTTGTCTCTACATCTCTCTATGGTCCTATATAGAGCATTTTCATTAGGAATTTTATCAGAAAACGTGAAGAAATAGCATTTGCACCTTTGGAGCAACATTGCTCAAATATAGCCTTTTATCACTATTCATTCCTAGAGTATAGCTTTAGCCTTATGTCGCTACAGTTTAAACACGTCAGGTATGCTTTACCATCTGTATACTGATATTTCCGGGTGGAGAATTTCTTACAGTATTTAGTACCACAGATGATTAGGGTACAATAGATGAGCACGGGACTTGTTATCTAGATATGATGTGCTGGGTACATGGATAGGACTTTGTGCATTGAGTTTGCTGAAGCCGTTAAACTGTCTTTGCATCCCTCTTAGGTTTTGTCATAAGAGGACACGCAAGTTTTGTCAAATTCAGTGACTGGCTGATGTTTTGTTTCTTGTTCAAGAAACTGTTTCTTTTTTCTTCAATTGACCGGTTAAATCATCTGTATGCATTATGAGTTTCATTGGAAACATTTCTAATGCACTACTATATAGATGAAAAATTCAAGTTGCACGCAATTTCCATCAATAGGTTCATATTGAGAACTTCTGTAAAATTTGAGATTGTCTGGAAAGTCTTAGTCATGTCTCTTGAGAACTTTGGCAGATTTTATCAGTAGACACTTCGACTTTGCTGAAAGCTGGAAATGACATATGAGAAATTACACAAAGTTCTTAGGGTAAATTACAGTTAACCTTTGCTAACTATGGCTCGGAGACACTTTACCCCATCTAATCATTATTTTTGGCACTTAGCCCCCTCTAACTATTGGAAACCCTTATCTGGCTGACTTCCGTAACGGAGAGGTCTTAAGTTACCATTTTGCCCTTCACAAAAACACGCATCTGCAAAGGCCAAAAAGCCATTTCTTTCCCTAACCCTAAATCTTGATTTGGAGCCAAAAAGGAGTGCTCTAAAATCTGTGGGCCTCTTAATTGTTGGGGAATTGCAGGACGACGCCTCTAGTCAATGAACAGACAGTCCTTACCCAACTCACCCAAATCCCGCTGGAAAGAAACCATATCGCTGGTGTCGAGCTTCTTCTCCTTGACAAACGGATCCACCCTTTGGTCATGGCGTAGCTCCGGCTGTTGTTCCAGTACGAGGAACAGAACCGCCACGGCTTCCCATTACGATCCTCGAAGTTCAAGAGGAGTCCCTTGTTGCTGCCGGAATCCAAAGGCGAAATCTCCTGCAACGAGTGCCTTCCGAGCAACCGGGACAAGTTCTCCGTTGTCCCCCTCGACAACGACGGTGTCAGCCCTAACAACGGCAAGTTCAAATCGATTCTATTCTCCCTAACCAAAAAGAGCCCCAGAGCGATGTTATTCTCATTCGAGACGGCGTCACCGTTTACAGGGAGGAACTATGGAAGATTGCTCTAGCAAAGCCGATCCAAGGGACCTAGGAGCGAGACGACGTCGTCCTTGAAGCATCAGGCTCAAGCACCCTATAACTGGCTGCAACGGAATCACCAGCCAGTTGAGCTTCCCAATGTCGCTTGGGGTCATTTTCTGGGCGAACTGCTTGAAGCTACCATTGAAAGCCAGAGAGAGAGTATATATTTATTTATTTACAGTGGTTATCCGATAAGGGATCCCTTAAAATTGGTAAAATGCAGACCTCATAGATCCCAATCAAATTTCGATGATCCAAACCGTTCGATGTGTTCAGAACATGATTTTAAGGGTCCCCACGAGAAATCAACAAAAAATATGACCGGGAAGTGCTTGATATGAGCAGTTTTTTATTGGACCGTTCAATAAAAACTGCACAGATCAAGCACTTCCCAGTCATATTTTTTTGCTGATTTCTCCCAGGGACCCTTAAAATTACGTTCTAATCACATTGAACGATTCGGATCATCGAAATTTGATCGGGATCTATGAGGTCAGCATTTTAGCAATTTAAGGGATCCCTTATAGGATAACCACTGATTTACCGTGGTTATCCTACGAGGGATCCCTCATTTTTCCTACGTTGTGGACCTCCCGTTTCTGGGTTATATTTTGATGATTCAAGCTGTTCAACTTGTTTAAAACATGTGTTTTAAGGATACTCGTAAGAAATCAGCTCAAAATATAACCGAGAAGTGCTTGATTCAACTGTTTTTCATAAAGCTTGACAGGAGCTGTTGTATAAAAAACTGTTTGGATCAAGCACTTACCGATATTCTTTTGAGTTGATTTCTTGTGGGTACCCTTCAAAATATGTTTTAAACAAATTGAATGGTTTGGATTATCAAAATATGACCTGGAAATGGGAGGCTGCATATAAGCAAAATCAGGGATCTCTCATAGGAAGTGGACTACATATATAGGGGCAGGTTCCTTCTATACAAATTGTGACACTCCATATCAGCCATTGAAACCAAGGGCTTATATTAAAACTTAAAACACCTCTGCTCTCCTCCCACCAACGTCTTCTCTCAACCCTCACGCTTGTTCTTCGTTGAGCCTCATCGTTGCCATCCGACAAGGTGCTTGCTTCTCCAACGAGGGCTTGCTTCTCCATACTCGCCCTCCCATGCCTCGCGCACGTCGCTCTCCGCTGAACAACTTCTTGGTCTTGCCTTTGTCCGATTGCTGCGATGCATGTCAGGGACCTTCTTCGCCGGGGAAAAAAAAAAGGGTTCGGATGAGCCTGAAACTTCTAGTGGTCACGAAATCTTTAGAGAATCAGTTATAGATTTGGGTAACAATTTCTCGAAGGAAAAAGAATTAGTTTTTTTTTCTTAATTAGAAATGTTTCAGAATCATTTATGTTTGTATTTAGTTGATATTGACGCATAGTGAATTTGTTTTGGGTGTTTTGGGTGAATTTGTTTCAGCTAGTTTTGGGATTCATGAGATGAATGCATATGGGCACCAAGTGTTTGATGTTATTCCCCAAAGGTGTTTCTGCTGTTAGGGTCATTGTGGATTAGATAAATTGCAACAGAAACAGTATATTGGGGTGCTGTTAGGGTGGTTGTGGCGGTGGCGGTGATGGTGGTGGTGGTCGTGGCGGCGGAGGTTGTTCGTCAGTTGACTGAGGAGTGGGTGGTCTTGTTGATTGTTCCATTTGAGACTGTGAGAGTGAAAATGTTTGTGGGATGCCTTTAAATTTCGGGTGATTTGCTCGGGAAAATATAGTAATGTTCCAAAACACCAGATTTTGGGGGAAAGGTTTTGCACACTATGGATTACAGCAAACTGGAGAAAGAAGAAGCTACTCAACTACTTCAAGGGAAAAAGGTTGTAGTCATTGGCTACAAAAAAATTGGCCATTTCAATTGTGATGACAATTCATTTGAGAAGTTCGATAACTTTAGCACTTGCCGTGTTGAACTGGATGTTTCGTTATCGAATAAACCGGGGTATCAGATTTGTTTAATTATAACTGTATGCGCATGTAGCATTGCCCTCATTTTCCGGTTCTCATTCGTAATGGTTATGTGAAATATAAACTCAGCATTTGGCCCTTCCTAGTGTAAATCAGTTTTCACCTACTTATTTTGTTGTGATTCATGGTATCAAAACTATGGATTGGAATTGCCTTGTAAATGGGAGTGGAGTATAGAAATTCATGGCATTAGAATCCACATCATGTAGTCAATTTTCCTTCCTGTTGAAAAGAACTCCAAGATTCAAGATACGTCGATGTGTTTGATCCAGACCCAAAATTGTTGAAATCAGGGGAGCTACGCCGGGAAGTCCAAATGTTCGACAAAATCGATGTGAACAGAGACAGGTATGTCGATGTGTTTGATCCAAGACCCAAAATTGTTTGAACCCTCGGCAGAAATCCAAGACCCAAAAACGTTTAAACCCTAAGCAGAAATCAAAGACCTGAACGTTGAGAGATAGAAAAGAGGTATAGAATATTACCTCAATTGTCGTTGGTAAAGACCCCAGAATTAGGGCTTGGATTCGGGGTGAGAAAGATTACAGCCGCAGTGGAGGGCGAGTATGGAGAAGCTAGCACCTCGTCGCAAGCCCTCGTCGGATAACGGCGAGGAGGCTCGACGAAGAAGAACAGACATAAGGGAGAGAGAACAGAGGTGGGGGTGAGGCTCGATGAAGAAGAACAGGTGTGAGGGAGAGAGAACAGAGGTGGGGGTTAAGGAGAGAATGACAATTTTTTTTTACCAGGAGATAGAGAGGACGTTAGTGGGAGGGGAGAGGAGGTGATTTTAAGTTTTAATCCCAACCCTTGGTTTCAATGGCTGAGATGGAGTGTCACAATTTGTGTTGAGTTTTGTGTGGGAAGAACCGGCCCCATATATATATATAGTCCACTTCTTATGAGGGATCCCTTAGCTTAAGTGCAGACCTCATAGATCCCGATCGAATTTTGATGATCTGAATCGTTCAATATGATCAGAACATGATTTTAAGGGTCCCCGTGAGAAATCAGAAAAAATGACTGGGAAGTGCTTCATCCGAACAGTTTTCATTGAACAATTCAGTAAAAAACTGCACAAATCAAGCATTTCCCTGTCATATTTTTGGCCGATTTCTCGGGGATACCCTTAAAATCACATTTTGCACACATTGAACGGTTCGGATCATCGAAATTTGATCGGGAAAGAGAGGTCCTCACTTAAGGTCCTCATAAGAAGTGCATTGTGTGTGTATATACATATAGTCGGCTTCTCATAAGAAGTGCATTTTGTGTGTATGTACACACAAAACTTCTCCTAAGGGCGTTCGCACTGTGTTAAAGTGAGGACGTCTCCTTTCCCGACCAAATTTCGATGATCCGAGCCGTCCAATGTGTTCAGAACGTGATTTTATGGGAACCCGTTGGAAATCCGCAAAAAAAAATTGACTGGAAAAGGCTTGATCGGATCAGTTTTTGATAAAAACGCTATTATAATGTTTTTATCAAAAACTGATCCGATCGAGCCCTTCCCGGTCATTTTTTTTGGTGATTTCTCGCGGGTACCTTTAAAATCACGTTCTGAACACATTGAGCGGCTCGGATAATCGAAATTCGATCGGGAAAGGGGACGTCCGCACTTTAACACAGTGCGAACGCCCTTAGGAGAAGTTGTGCGTGTACATATATACAGGGGCGGACCGAGTAAGGGGCACGTGGAGGCACGTGCCCCCACCCCATCCCCCTTCTTTTTTTTTTTCAAATTTATAGTTTATTTTTTATTAAAAAATGAGTTTTTTTTTTTTGGAAAAATGAGTGGGAGAACGAGAAACCCACACAGAAAACTCGACGGGGAGAACTCGCTTGATTTACTTTGTCGTTGCCGGTCGCTTGTCTCTGTGGTCGTCACCCGTCATCTCACCATTTTCGTCATCAATTAAATTTGGGGCTACATGGCAAAAGTAACATTTTATTGAAAGGACTTTTAATTTGGGGCTACATAATTTAGGACTTTTTATTCTTTTCTTTTAAGGTTCGTAATATATATCTTGATTGTTTGGGAAAAATAGGCCTTCATTTCTTTACTTGGTTTTTACCGAATGAATGAAATTTACAATTCAATTTTTCATAGTTTGTGCGCTTAATTTCGATTTTTGCTTAAGGTTATTATTAGTATAATGTGCCCCCACGTGAGGCAAATCCTGGGTCCGCCACTGCATATATATATATATATATATGTGTGTGTGTATATATATATATATATGTATATATAGTCCGTTTCAAATGAGGACCACCTCATTTTAGTTAAAATGCGGACGTCCATATTTCTCCCTTTTTCTGATTGAATTTCGATGATCCGAGTCACTCAATGTGATCAAAACATGATTTTAAGGGTACCCCGCGAGAAATCACAAAAGAATTACCAGAAAGAGCTTCATCCGAATAATTTCTATTAAACGGTTCAGTATAAAATTGCTCAAATCAAGCTCTTCCCAGTTATTTTTTTTGCCGATTTCTAGCAGGTATCTTTAAAATCACATTTTGAACACATTGAGCGGTTAGGATTATCGAAATTCGATCGGAAAAGGGGAGTTTGCATTTTAAGAGGTCCTCATTTGAAACTTTCCCTATATATATGGGCGGTTCCAGGGACATCTAAAAAACACCCCAAAGTTCCCAATCAAACTTTGATGATCCGAACAGTTCAATGTGTTTAAAACGTGTTTTTAAGGGTACCCGCGAGAAATCAACTCAAAATATGACCGAGAAGTGCTCAATCCAAACAATTTTTCATAAAACAATATATATGGACATTTATGAAAAACTGTTTGGATCAAGCACTTCCTGGTCATATTTTGAGCTGATTTTAAAAACATGTTTTAAACATATTGAACGGTTCGGATCATCAAATTTGATCGGGAACTATGAGATCAAGATTTGGGGTGTTTTTTAAAATGTTTTGTTCGGTCATATTTTTTGCTGGTTTCTCGCGAGGACTCTTAAAATCACGTTCTGATCATATTGAGCGGTTCATCAAAATTCGATCGAGAAAGAGGAGGTCCTTAACTTAACTCATTAAGGGATCCCTTATTGGAAGGGGATTGATA
>JAOTQK010000018.1:12682514-12695492 GCA_025642025.1 Rhododendron ferrugineum | reverse complement strand
TTTAGCATGCCATTTTATTGGAATGTACCAAAAATTTCAGTAAAAGAAATTTACAAAACAAGCTTTTTTTTAAAAAACATTAAAATTGATCAGATAGCAAAAATTGTAGAACAAGTTTACGATGTTACTAAAAAAAACTCTAGAATTTCTCTACTACGAGTCAAACATCTCGTCCACTCGGAGAGGAGTATGAATGAGTCAACCCAGCAAAATCCATCAAAATCAAAATCAGAGTCCACCTACCCAATCACCAGTTTACACCACCGCTCATCACTACTGAAAACCCACAAAAACTCTCCCAGTCTAGTAGTGGGCATGTACATACACACTCAATTAGTGTCCGCCGTTAATCTCCTGACCAATTTTCGGCGACAAGGGCCTACACTATAATGTTTATCGGAGTGGTATCTCCGACGCCGGTGGCGATACCGTTGGTCTCGCGCTCGACTGTGGGGGCTCCGAGGAGGACGGGACGAACGCAAGGGTGGCGGGTTGTGGGGAAATTGGGTCGGCATTTGGGTCAGGTGGTTCGAAAGGACGTTCAGTTCCTAAAGAATCGAATTGGTAAAGGAGTGGAGTGGGCCAATGGAGCTCTCCGTATCCCTCAGCTATCCAAAACCCTAGACGACCTTATCTGGCTTCGCAATCTCGAAGATTCAAACTTCCCTTCCTTTCCCCGTCTTTCTTGGCCTCAACCGTTCTATCCAGGTTATAAGCTCAAGCGCTCTCTCTCTCTCTCTCTCTCCCTCCCTGTATGTATACATACTACGGCTTGCCTGTGCAGACATATGTGTTTATCAAATTGCTTTGATCCAACTCGCTTAAATCCAAAATTTACTTTTCAAATCAAGATTCATATATATAGGGGATAACTCGTGCCTGAAGGCACAACACGCAATCTAAATGAACTATCAGAACCCACCTTCCCCTTCTCGGCTTCTCCCAAACGAACTATACTTACTTCTCCAAGTCTAAAAGTACCACACCTTTCCCTTCTTCCAAACCAACTCTACTTGTCCAACAAATGAATTCAAAAAAAAAAAAAACAGTCTCAAACAAAAGGTAGGTCTACAGCGATCATTAAACATCAAAATACCTGTATGAAAGCCTATGTAAGAAATTGCAGCTATGCATATCCTGAACCATCAGAGATTAATTGCAAGTTGCGCCTATCCTGAACCATGCGATGACTAATGTTGGTCGCGGGCCAGCATCCTGCCCACGTGGGTCGAACCATCAAACCATGACGCTTGGGGCCTGATACGCTTTAGTATAAAGAAATAGAGTTGCACCTTTACCACTACGGGTTTTGGTAAGATGGTAAGCGCTTGATCCTAACAACTAATACCATAGGCTGGTTTATATCCAAAGCTCCCTTGTAAGGAGCATTAGCTTCCCCTCAGGAAGGATTCGATCTCCCAATCTATTCCTTGGCAGAGGGAAATTGAAGAGCATATTGAGAAAATAAAATAGAAAACCAAAGCACGGGTTTTGGTAGGTAAGCGCTTGATCCTAACAACTAATACCATAGGTTGGTTTAAATCCAAAGCTCCCTTGTCAAGAGCATTAGCTTCCCCTGAGGAAGGATTCGATTTCCCAATCTATTCCTTGGCAGAGGGAAATTGAAGAGCATATTGAAAAAATAAAATAGAAAACCAAAGCAAATAGGAGTGATCACTTTACATGCTTTCTAGAGATCATGTCAGAAGTGATCACTTCACTTGTTCCCAAAAATAATTTAAGAGACCAAGCTAGCTGGTTTCATTCAGGAACCGAAATTTTAATAGTACCCAACAATATGTAACCGAGTTATTTGTTTTTAGTAATGCCATTCATCCACTCAAGGCACTTCATCTTTAATAGAACTGAGCATTGACATCTTTAATAGAACTGCAGCAGAAAAGATTTAGAACAAAGAAATTCAAAATGCTCAATCGATAATCTGAAGAAAAAAAAAGGGAGCATATATATCAAGCATCCTCAGCTTGGAACATGGGGTCAGCATGTGAGGTTTTCAAAGTGTCTCGGTAAAGACATCTGCTAGTTGGTTCTGAGACTGCGCTTATGGTGTCACAATCTCCTTACGGGGGAGGGAGCCTTCTCACGAATAAAATGAAAATGGCACCTCAATGTGTATGGAGCTCATGAAAGACTGGATTGCTAGCAATATGAGAAGCAGCCCGATTATCACTAACCGCATGGGCTCTTCAACAATCAAAACTTGAAATTCCTGCAATAACGATTTAAGCAAAATAATTCACAACAGTATGGGTGTGATTCCTTCCCTTGTCATAGATAGATAGGTAAATGCCCAAGTGAGTCTAATCCGAAAAACAAGAAAACGAGATAAGGATACAGAAGAGGATTTGAGGGGTCTGTTTTTGGTCTTGATTTTATTTCTTTTATGTCTGTTGAATAAGAAAACGAGATAAGGATATGTTAAGTCGAGCATCTTTCTCAGAAAACAAGGGAATATGAATTTTGTTTTCTTGGATGAGTACTCGAATAACTTGATGAGTAATTTGAGGCAGACTTTTATAATACATTATCCTTGAGGTGGAGAATAAGGAAGTTACATTGGTGACGTGTCAGTGGGGTTGGGGTCCAGAAAGGACATTCTTGAGGTGGTTGCTGAATTGGAGTTGATGCTGTGTGGAGGATGGGTTTGAAGACAGGTTGGGGTAGTGCAAAGTTGTAGCTGGTGGTAAAGCTAGCGGTGGTATCGTGCTGGGAGAATTATGTCCAGTGGTGATGGGAGTTTGAAAAAATAAGCGAGAAAAACCCTTGCAGGAAATAGGGATACAGAGAACAGATTGCACTAGTGAGTGATTCTTCATTAATGTGATAATAAGGTTTCTCTTGAGCATAATTATTGAGATTGGACTGTATTAGATTGTTTTTGCAGACAAAATGCTCTTTTTGCCCAGTCACTGTTGGCAATAAGTGAAACCTGTCATTTGTTAGGTAGGTCCTTCGCCTTTTCTGTGTTATTAGGACATCTTGTAGAGATGGAGAGTAGCAAGTTAAGCTTGTGCATTATTCCTCATGATACTACGGTCTATTCTTCTCTCATGTTGAAAAGGGGATACACATGCTTGACTTTTGGTTGCAACATGTACCGAAGAAAATCAGGAAATTGTGAGACTCTATAAGCAATGTTGGGTAGTGTTGAGATGGGTTAGAAGAATGTCGAAGTGATGGATTTCTTTTCAATTGTAGACAGACATCTACGAGTGTGTTCACATATTTGCCCAACTGATATGGTAAACTTTGCCATAGTATTATATCATACAAAGCAATGAAGTCATTAAGGCTTAAGGAGTTTGGGTTTCCCCGAGTAGTAAACATGTGTTAATATGAGCATCTTTCTTTGTACTTATGGTGGTTAATGCTCTCCTGCTTCATTAAGCAGCTTCCCTTACCGAGTGAGTGACCTGCCTTCCTTTACTTACAACTTGAACTTGTGCTTCAGTAAGCTAACTGTTCGTAACCTTGTGGTTTTAAGGCAAATAGAGACCAACTAATACAATTTCCATAGTACCGTGCAGTGTAGAATTACAGTTTACCTGTGCAGACCTACAAAGATTTGTGTTGATTGTGAAAATCGTCCAGTAGAATCAACTACAGTGGTTGGCAAAGTGATAAGCGTATAGATTTCTCCTTCTTGATTTCAGATTTTTCTTCTCCCCTTCTGATTTTTGTATATTATGCGCAACTCATAGTATCTCATGATTAGGAAAGTATGATTCTCGAATAGAAAGTGAATGGGGTCATATTTTCTCCGTTTTCAAGTTTAATTTTGGGTAAATTAGATTAAACCCCTTCAGACTATGATCCATTTTCGAGTTGCCACCTTAACGTATAAACTCAGACATGTAACCCCATTCAAGTATATGGATCAAAAGTAGCAGTGAGATGCTGTTAAGGAAAAATAGCCAGTAACTATATTGCCCTTCTCTTTCTTTCTCAGTCTTCCTCACACCTAGATGTAGTTATCAATTTACCATCTGATCTCTTCCCCTTCTCTCTCACCACGGCAACCACAGCCACTAATAAAAACCTTATGCACATCCTTTAGCCACCCCAGCCACCGATGCTCTGATTGCCTCTTTCACTTCCGCCGTCACCCTCCATCAAGGCTTCGATCGTCTCTATCACTTCCTTCCACCACCCTCCACCAACATCCATCTCCAAAACAAAATTCACCTTCAACAAATTAAATCTGTAAAACTGAATGCACCATTAACATGGTGGAATCCTCCCAATATTACACTTGTTCTCTTTCCAAAGAACTCCCGGGAAAGGACATCGAGTCTCCCAAGAAAGTCACTAAAAAGATTTTCTCCATGCCCTTGTATGTAATTCAGGGCTTCAAACTTCTTTAAGCCTAAATGCTAGGAATTTTCTGGTGTTCTCAATGGATGAGACCCCTCTCTTTTGCTAATTTTACCTCTCATAATTTTTTCCTTTCGATGGTGAAATAAAGCCAAAGGATTACAATGGAGCTCAAACCTCGGGAAAAACATTTGAACCTTAAGAAAAACATTTAAGTTTTAGGTTCTCGAGGTGCTGCGATTTTGAGGCCCGGCTTGCGGTGAGGTTGGTTAGAACTTAGACGTTCTAATGAAGATGATAGTGAAGGAAGTGAGGAGAAGGAAGAAAGAAGTGAAGAAGAAGAATAAGAATCAGAGGAAGAAGAGGACTCACGGGAGAAGGCGGAACAATCATCCACCCATGCTTCGGCCGCGGTACTACCACAAGCAAGGAACTGGGGAAGGAGGATGCTTAAATGGGAATTGGCACTCGGTACAACCCGGCCTATGTTCATAGCCTTTGTAAAGTCTGCCTTGTAGTAGAAAAGGTTGCTTACGGCGCTGGCTAGAGGAGCCAGAGCTTCGATGGAGGATTCAATTGACGAAGATTTGAGTTCAGTGCTTTCCAATGGAGATTGTACGGGGCCAAATGTGTTGATGGTGAAGGTGGTTACTGATTCATGGAGGACGGGTTTCATGGAGATGGTGGTGGGTGGTTGGCGGCAGAGTTGTTGCCGACAATGGTCACTGAAATTTCTATACAAGAAACATGCAGACATGTAAAATTTGGGGGGTATTTTAAATAAGGGCAACTTGGATTTTTCATTGTGGAATCCCAAAATTTGAGGGATCATTGAGTCTGTTCGGTTTAGTCCCCTACACCAGTTTTTGGAACATTTATCTCAGAAAAGAGGACTTTTTGCCCATGTGTCCCCTCCCCTCTGAAAAAACTGAGCAGTCAGAAGATCAGAACAATCTCTCTCTCTCTTCGAAACGATTGCCAAGTGTCTTTTTAAAAGGGGGAAAAAGACAAAGGACTGCCAAGTGGATCCGTGGCAGTTGATGTTTCCTATTTGACCAAGTGAGCCCATGGCAGGATAAAGGGGAAACCATTAAAACGGTCTCAAAGGCTTCAAATGAATACGGTGGTTTTGTCTTTAGATTTTATTAGCCATGTCATGTGCTTGGAAGATGACAACTCCCATCCAAAATCTTAACAGAATTCTAGCAGAAGGTGGCAAGTGTCTAAACTCAAGTACATTAAGGGGGTCAAGTGTATGAGTTTATACATTAAGGGGCCACTAAAAAATGGATCATAGTCTGTGGGGGTTTAATATAATTTACCCTTACAATTTCCAACAACAGAAGAATAGGCCCTGTTTAAGTTTGTATGTATAGATTTTCCAGTTGAACTTAGAACTTTCTTAGTATTGTAGACTACCTTTCAGTCTTGCTTAGAGGAGCTCAAGATTAAGATTTTCTTCTATTGAGAATGAATATGAAACCTTCATTACTAGGAATTTACTCCATTACGGTCAAGAGAAAATGAAGGATTTGCAGTTATATCGGGCTTAAATATATGTTAGTGCATATATCCTTTTCTTGTTCTTCTATCAGAGTTATTTTTAGTTTGATTTCTTTACACAACAAGCTTCTCAAGTGACCAGTTAATTATAGATTCCATGATTTCCTTAATGGCCTGTATTGGTAATTTGCTGGAACGTATTCTAACAGAACTCTCCGGTGTGGATTTGTTCGTTGCTGATCTCAAAGCAATGGAGGCATATGCTTACTATTTGTACTATCTGGCTAAGTTGTGGACTAAGCCACTTCCTGAGGTCTATGATCCAGAAGACGTTGCTGACTATTTCACTTGCAGGCCTCATGTTGTGGCCCTTCGGCTTCTTGAGGTAGTAAAACTGATTCAACATTCTGAACTAGTGTTTCATCTGTACGTCATGTCATCAAAATGAGAAACTATTCATTGGCTCTGACGTAAAATGCATGTTATTGGGTGAATGTTTCATGTTTTGAAGGTGTTTTCCGCATTTGCTTCTGCTGCAATCAGAATTCGAACTTTAGGGGTCAAAAAGTTTGATATGTCAAGCATGGATAAGAGTATTGGTGGAGATGTTGCACAATATGGTTTTGGGTTGGTTCTAAAAGAAACAATGCTAAACTTGGGACCCACTTTTATCAAAGGTAAAATGCAAATTCATTGAAAGAAGCGCGGACACTAAGTTTTTTTGTTTGTTTTCGTACTTGCGCTTGTTTGTCTGGGCCTTTTCCCCTTCACCTGCATGGAGGGGCTTATGACTCTAGTTTCATTTATGCCTTCGCTTTTGATGCAGTCGGTCAGTCCCTATCCACAAGGCCAGATATTATTGGTTCTGAAATTTCCAAGGTGAGACGAAGGAATACTCACTTATTTTTTAGTTTTTGCTTTTTATTTTTGGCAATTGGCACTATAAGTATGCTATGATATTAGTTTGATGATAAAGACAAAATTTTAATGTGCTTTTCTTTGTTTTCCTTCCTGCTAAATAAGTTTGTAACAAAAATTTGGTTAGATTTTATAGTTCATTTGGTGGATTAAGTACAGGTAAAATCTGTTCAAAGTGTCCTTTTAGGGTAAGGGTGTGAAAAAGCGTGTTGGGTTAGGTGTGCGACACTTCACTGACTGGCAGAATAGTAAACGTTCTACAGTATCGTACTTTAAGTACTCTAGAGCTGTTCAAGTGTTTGAGTTAGTTGACTTATTGACATATATAAGTCAGTGTTCTAAAAGGCACTCAGCGCTAGTCGGGCGGCGACCCACAGCCAAGCGCCTAGCCCGCCTAGGTGGCCGCCGATAGATTCTATGTTTTTTTGTAAAAATATTTTTTAAAAACAAAAATGTCTCCGCCTAGCTTGCCTAGGCAGCCTCCAAGCTCCGCCTAATCTCCCTGGCCGCCTAATGAACCACCGAGGGGTATAATCGCAGCGGCAGGCTGCCGCCGAGCATCTCCGCGGCCACCATTTAGAAAACTGATATAAGTACACTCTGCCAATGAACTCCTTGAACACCCCATGGATACAAAATTTTGTTTTTGCCCTGTTACTTGAACTCTGGAGCTTCATAGTTATTTCTCTATTGGAATGCTGTTTGCAGTCCATACAGCATCAAATGCTACTTGTACAATGCACTTCATTTTTCATTTTGAGTTTTAGTTATGATTGCAGGCATTGTCTGAGCTGCATGATCAAATCCCTCCTTTTCCCAGGACTTTGGCTATGGAGATCATTGAGGATGAATTAGGTTCCCCTGTAGAAACATATTTTAGTCACCTTTCTGAGGAACCTGTGGCTGCAGCTTCTTTTGGTCAGGTGGATTTTCTGGATCGTGTAAAACTTCTATTTTCTAGAGGTCATGTGGCTTTTATTTCTCTAAGAGCATTCGGCTATTGTTTCTTATGTCATTTATATCATTTGGCAAACGTACCAGGTTTACAAAGGGTGTACCGTTGAAGGAATCAACGTCGCTGTGAAAGTTCAACGTCCCAATTTGCGCCACGTCGTAGTTCGAGATATTTTTATCTTGCGCCTTGGGGTTTGTATCAACCTCTAGCTGTCCCATATTTTATGTATTGAAGCAGTAAATTCTTACAGAGAATCGATTGTTTCAGTTGGGGCTGCTGCAAAAGATAGCAAAAAGAAAAAGTGATCTTCGGCTTTATGCTGATGAACTTGGGAAAGGCTTAGTTGGGGAGTTGGATTATACTTTAGAAGCTGCAAACGCTTCAGAGTTCATGGTATTCATTTTGATTTTCAGATGCATTTAATTGGTTTCTATCATCTTAGTTATTAGGGTCTTGCGAAGGGTCACTGGGATAATTTCCTACGTACTTGACACTTTTGTCATGATGGACATGGTGGGGCAGAACTGCCGAAGTTGATGAGAGTTTGAAATCTTGGATATCTAGTAATAAATTGTGTAATTAAAGTAGTCCACAGCAGAAGTTAAAAATATTGCACATTCGATGAAGGGTATGTTGAGGAATCCTTTCACGACCATGTCTTTTCTGTCGTGTTCTCAATTCCAGTTGCTGCTTATGTACCTGCGCTTCTGTAACTTAATCTCTTTAAGTGTAAACACTAGTACTGTTCTTTCTGGAAAGCTCTACCAAATACAATCTGAGGACCATTTTATGTTATGTTACGGAAAGGAACATAGCCATAACTGCATCGTACTTAAGTTAATGAAGCCTAATTTGTGGCATTCGGGTCAGGATACACGGGGGAAGCGGGTCTTAAGTGCTTTGTCGTTTCCATGATTGAATGATATGTTCCAGACTAACTGTTTTTCTGTTCCATGTCCATTACAGCAAGCTCATGCTCCATTTCCATTTATTCGTGCTCCAAAAGTTTATCAGCATTTAAGTCGAAAGAGAGTTTTGACTATGGAGTGGATGGCTGGTGAGAGTCCAAGAGATTTAATTGACATGTCTACTACTGTATCTGTCGGTGATGGATCCGACTATTCAAAGCGGAAGCAGAGTGATGCTAGAAGACGTCTTCTTGATTTGGTTTGTAATGATTTGAATACAAGTCTTTTGATAACTGATCAAAGTTTCAGTAACCCTGGTACGAAGTCAAAAATAGTCCTTGAACCTTTCACAAGGTAAAGAAAATAATTTAAAATCCTTTAAGGTGGCGCATGTTGAAGCTGTACAAGGAGAGAGTGAAGGGCTCAAAGTAATAGTTGTACAGCGTGGAGTGAATAAATGGGTTAGCTAGTGGCCCAAACACCAAACATTCCAATAGACCTGTGTTGGTTTGTTATTTCAATTTTTCATGGATAATTAGCTGGTGCATATGCAATTTTATTATGAGCGGCTAATTTTTGAGGCGCATTCTGCATACAGATTCTTATCATATGACCTATTCTAGGTTAATAAAGGGGTGGAGGCATCACTGATTCAACTCCTTGAAACTGGTTTATTGCATGCTGATCCGCATCCTGGAAACTTGCGGTACACATCAACGGGAGAAATAGGGTACACTTGTTTCTTATCCTCTTAAGAATTTTTTTCCCCTTGGTACCTACTTTGTTCCAACTTCTGTTATCCATTAAAGATTTCAAAATATACATGCAATTTTGCTGTTCACAGTTCCTATGATTCATGTGCTAGGTTTCTAGATTTTGGGTTACTCTGTCGCATGCAAAAGAAGCATCAATTTGCCATGCTTGCATCCATAGTGCACATAGTAAATGGCGACTGGTCATTGCTTGTTCAAGCTCTAACCGATATGGATGTTGTGAGGCCGGGAACAAATATATGGCGTGTTACCATGGTATCATGTCAACTATTACTGTTTCACTGTCTTATCCATTACTTTTGTTCCTTCTGTTTGAAGCGTATTCTTTAAAACTGTAGCATTGTTTAAGCCATTACTTCTGTAGTCTTCTAATGAAGGACATTTTGGAAAAGATACCATATGTTTCTCTTAATTTTTTTAAACGACCACTAATAAACTAGCCCTTGGCGTATACTCAATGGTTCAGGATCTGGAAGATGCCTTGGGTGAGGTAGAATTTAAAGATGGAATCCCTGATGTCAAGTTTAGTAAGGTAAGAATGATGTCATTTGAGGCTTTATAATGACAATGATGTCATATTGCATTTAGCGAATGGCCCTAGGCAAATTTGACTTTCATGGCTAGCAAATAATCTATTTTACTGTGTTACCGGGATGTTAGTGTTACTCTTAGGAGTTGAGTCTTACTTTGTTTTGATGCCTTGTTCAGCTTAGTCCGATTTGGGGTTTTTAATACCTCTTGGGAAAAGGCGTAGTGATTGTTCTGACACTCCTGGAGAACTTTATGGGCTGTTTTGGTTCTTTCTCTATATTGGCTGGAAGTTTTCTTGACAAATGCCTATGTAGTCAATAAATCCAGTTCAAGGTTTTTGGGTAGCCATGTATCGTGTGCGGATGGACTAGCTCGACTTCCTTAGTCTGCCCTCACTTGCTGTCCTCTCCAACCTTGACTCGCTTTCAGGATCGTGATGTTAATGAATGCATAGAATGTTCGCCTTTCGGTAAAGTTTCTATAGGAGGTGGTTGAATGATGACTGTAAGAGCCTTGACTTTTTTTTGCTCATGCAATCCAAAGATTCGATCATAAAAGAAATTCCACTTGCCGCTTTGCATTCAGGACCCGAAAGCTAAGGTCCTTGTCTTTGTTTGGGCCTTTGGTGTGCTGGTTGGTACTTTAACCTTCATCTTCTACATTGTTTTCTCAAGCACGATAGGCCAGTTGAATTGTAGGATGGTTATCCAAACCTAACACTACACTGTACACCCACAGTTTCTGCTTCTTATGTTTACAAGGAAATCCTACATTCATGAGGGTGCTTTTTTTCCCGTCATCTGTTTGGGCTGAATATTTTCGAGGGGGGATTTTCTGCAAAATGGATCAAATTTCAAATAGAATGATATAAATTTCTATTTGGAAAAAGATGTCAATATTTATCTATTTCCTTAGTCAAGCGTTGGTTGTAGATAAATATAGCCTTACATGCTTTTTCATAGAACTGGATAACTTTTTCAGATGCTGCTTTCGGTTGAATCATGGCGAGATTGAAACTTTCATCTTTTCTAGAATTTGCATAGGAGTCCTATTCTTTCTCTATGTCAATAATTGGCTGGCTGATGCTTTGAAATTATTATTGTGAAGGTGTTGGGTAAAATCTGGTCTGTAGCCCTCAAGTATCATTTCCGCATGCCGCCATACTACACACTTGTCCTGCGTTCTCTTGCTTCCTTGGAAGGTCGATTTCTTTCATGTTAGATTTGCAAACAATTTCTTCTGTTACTTTTATTCTATCATTATTTGCAAATATTAGCGTACCACATGCGTATTTATCTTGTATTTCCTATTCCCTTTATTGTATTGGTTTTGCTTCTTGGAGGCAAACAGTTGAGCAGTTCCTTTTGTCTTGTATGACTGTAAAAAATTGATTATAACAAGACTGGTTTACATTTTGTTGGAGTTTGTCCCATATCGGTTAATAATCACCTCTAAAACTATTGTATGAGCCTGGGCAGCCTCTCCACTCATTGCCAATTGGTTTTGAGTTGGATGCTTTAACATGGTATCAGAGCTAGACTTTTGGAGGCTTTTGGACAAGATTCTCTTCACCAATTTGCCACGTTGTTTGTGCCTTATGGCACCTTGCTTCGTTGTTTGTTGTGATCCTTATGTTATGGATCTGTTGTTTACCTCTCCACGTGTAGGTCAGGGGTCGCATGTGCGGGGGTGTGTTAGAGTTTGTCTCACATTGGTTAATTATAACCTCCAAAACTAATGTATGAGGCTGGGCGGCCTCTCCACTCATTGCCAATTGGTATTGAGTTGGATGCTTTAACATGGTATCAGAGCTAGGGTTTTAGAGAATTTGTTCTCCCTTGTTTGTGTCATAAATGCACCGTTGTTTATTGTGATCCATGTGTTATGGATCGTTTGTTTACCTCTCCACATGCGTGTTGGGGGTCGCACGTTCGGGGGAGTGTTAGTGTTTATCCCACATTGGTTAATTATCTCCTCGGAAACTAGTATATGAGCCTTGGCGGCCTCTCCACTCATTGTCAATTGGTATTGAGTTGGATGTTTTAATATGATAGTCCTTGTTTGTGCCATAGGTGCACCATTGTTTGTTGTGATGTGCTATGGGTCCGGAGCTATGAGTCCGTTCACTGACTCTCATGTGGTAACTAAGAGCTGCTACCACGCAGACCTAATGGCCAGTTAGTCCCTTCACTCATTATTAGATCTAATAACTCATACAGGAAACATCAGAGTCGGATTACCGGATCTCCTCTATTGAACAAGTAGTTGTAGTAGGAATGAATGTAGCATCTTTACTTTATAGAATCCTAGTCTATCCACAACAACCAAGATGCTTCAAGACTTCCCCACTTTTTGCAATCCCACAATGAAATACAAAGAAACACTTTACCAGTCCATGTGTTACGGATCCATTGTTTACCTATCCATGTTCGAGTCAGGAGTCGCACGTGCGGCGGAGTGTTGGTGTTTGTCCCACATCAGTTAATTATCACCTCAGAAACTAGTATATGAGGTTGGGTGGCGTCTTCACTCATTGCCAATTGGTTTTGAGTTGGATGTTTTAACATGGTATTAGAGTTAGAGTTTCGGAGAATTTGTCCCCCCTTGTTTGTGCCATAAGTGCACCGTTGTTTGTTGTGATCCATGTGTTATGCATCGTTTGTTTACCTCTCCATGTGCGAGTCGGGAGTCGCACGGTCGGGGGAGTGTTGGAGTTTATCCTATATCAGTTAATTATCTCCTCCAAAACTAAAATATGACCTTTGACGGCCTCACCTTTCATTGCCAATTGGTATTGAGTTGGATGCTTTAACATGGTATCAGAGATAGGGTTTCGGAAAATTTGTTCGTCCTTGTTTGTGCCATAGGTGTACCATTGTTTATTGTGATCCATGTGTTACGGACCCTCTATTTACCTTTCCACGTTCAAGTTGGGAGTCGCACATTGTTAAATTGTTAGGGGTTTATTTGTTATGTAACTTTTTCATAGGGGTATATTTGTACTTGTACCTTGTCCATATATATGCAAAGTGTGAGAGAGAGAAACCTAATTTGG
>JAOTQK010000018.1:12671988-12682476 GCA_025642025.1 Rhododendron ferrugineum | reverse complement strand
ATATTTGTACTTGTACCTTGTCCATATATATGCAAAGTGTGAGAGAGAGAAACCTAATTTGGTTGGGCTCTCCTTTTCCCCCCCAATTTCACACACATGCAGCGGAGTGTTGGAGTTTTTCCTACATCGGTTAATTATCACCTCGGAAACTAGTATATGAACCTGGGCGGCGTCTCCACTCTTTGCCAATTGATATTGAGTTGGATGTTTTAACATGGTATTAGAGCTAGGGTTTCGGAGAATTTGTTCCCTCTTGTTTGTGCTGTAAGTGCACCGTTGTTTGTTGTGATCCATGTGCTATGGATCGTTTGTTAGACTCTTCACATGCTAGTCGGGGGTCGCACGTGCGGGGGAGTGATAGAGTTTGTCCCACATCGGTTAATTATCATCTCGGAAACTAGTATATGAGCCTAGGCTGCCTCTTTACTCATTATTGTGAGTTGGATGCTTTAACATGGTAGAGCTAAGGTTTCAGTGAATTTGTTCCCCCTTGTTTGTGCCATAAGTGCACCGTTGTTTGTTGTGATCCATGTGTTATGGATCGTGTGTTTAACTCTCCACATGCGAGTCGGGGGTCACACATGTGGGAAGTGTCGGAGTTTGTCCTGATCGGTTAATAATCACCATCAAAACTAGTGTATGAGCCTGAGTGGCCTCTCCACTCATTGCCAATTGGTTTTAAGTTGGATGCTTTAAGACTTTTGAACAATTGTTATACATTTCTCTAATCTCTGAAAAGCAAGAGGATAAAAGATGAACATGTTCAACAACTTCAACTTCTCAACCCCCCCACCCCCCATGCATTGTGGTAGACTGGTAGTGGATACAAAGGATAATTTTTGCGTCAGTCATTTACATTTATGTATCGTGCACATATTATGTACTATTTTATTTATGTGATGTTCTCTGATGATGATTTTATTTCTGAACTCAACTGATGAGTAATGTGTATTTGTTTCTTAACATCTTCCTCACAGGATTGGCAGTAGCTGCAGATCCAAATTTTAAGACATTTGAAGCTGCATATCCCTTTGTTGTTCGAAAACTTCTCACTGATAATACAGCAGCAACAAGGAGAATTCTACACTTGGTATAAAATGTTCAAAAGCAACAGATGAGTTTTTGTTTAATAATTTTAGGATGTTTTCTTACCCTAGTTGCTATTGAGGGTGGCTTTTGATTCATTATTATTGATGCAACTAAATCAAAATGATAGGTCGATTAAGAACGAGAAGTTTCCCAAAACAGACTATGAAGCACGGATACTCTATTTTGGCCTACGTATCATGTACCGTACGCGTATCGGATACGGATACGCTCCGGATACGTATGCGATACATTTTTTAGAGTATCCTGAAATTGCAATTAGGTCTACATATTTATTTTCCCCTTCCTAGACAAGTCGAAAACAGAGAACGAAAGGCAGAAAAAGAAGACGATCGATATATCATCTCTCTCGACAACGACGACGACTGTAAGTCTCTCTCTCGTCTCTCTGTTCTCTCTCGTCTCTCGTCTCTCGTCTCTCATCTCTCTCTTGTTGTGTATCAGTGTATATATATTCAGGCATATATATATATATACCTATACGGAAATATACATATACATACATATATATTGTCTCTCTCACTCTCTCTCTCATCTCTCTCTCTCTCTCTCGTCTGATTTAGGGTTTTTATTTAATAGTATAATATGATTTTAGGGGATTTTTATTTTGCTAGGTTAACTTGGAATTTTATTTTTATTTATTTTTATATTCAACGTATCGTATCCTACTTTTTGGAAAAATCACGTATCCGTATCGTATCCGTATCCGTATCCGTGCTTCTTAAACAGATACAAGAGTATAGCAGTAATATTTTATCCTCACTTTTATTAAAACTAACAAATTGAAAGCCTAGGAATGAGATAAAGGATAATGGAAAGCTTAACACAGTTGCACATCCCTCGCTAGGTACAACCAAGCAAAGCATAGAAAAGAAATGACACATTAATTCTGTGTGGCTTGATATTAGGAGACAACCTTTCTTGAGAACCATTTATGGGTTCAATTCATCTATTAGGAGACCACACAGGTTATACAGTAGTAGAGAAAAGTTCAAACACATTAATTATCTATTCAATGTTTGGCTAGTCGGCATGCTTTTTGATAGCTTACTTTCATGACTTCTTAAGATACTGGAGATTGGATCTCTATGCTGGTAACAACTAAACTATGAGAAGATTTGTGAGTAGCTTATTGGAATCTCTTTGTTCTAACTTCCTATTTCTTGTGCAGGTTGCTTTAAACAAAAGAAAAGAATTTCAGTGGCAAAAGCTCGCACTTTTCTTAAGAACAGGAGCAACCAGGTAGTAGCAACTCCCAGACACTAAAGAATGCTATTTATTTAATTATTTCAATTTCCATTCTGCATCATTCTCCCCGGCTTGAAGAAACTCGTCCTCGAGTTTATATAGTTGAATTCACCGAAACTTATCCGCATCAAGCTTGTACTTCAAATTGACTTTTTCGAATGTAAATTTTGAAGAAGAGTCTTCAAAATTGAAAGGATAAATTTCTTGTTGTAGAAACAAATCAGTATGGTATTCTTTTTAAAGTTGTCAAAATTTACCAAAAAAGGATCCACAAATTGACGACTGTGATCAGCCTCAACCCCCTCCAATTTCTGAATATTACGCATGACATTCATACCCCAGCTTTCAGGTACGGTGTGCTTCACGTCATTCCAATCATTCTTTTCATGCCCACAACTCCAATTGGCCGCTTATCCATCACAACTTCTTCCACTTTATGAATGACAATTTCCTCCTCATCCGGGTACTCATCGAATTTTGGAGGTAACTCCCAATCAATTTCTAACTGATACGGCGACTGATTATTGTCCAAAAATATTTTATCGAACTCTTCCTCTAATACATCGTCAAGAAAGTCTCCTATGTCTCCCTCAATCAGAATTTCTTCTATGACTTTTTTTTCTCCTGCACCAACCTTTAAGATTTTGTTTTGGTGTCATACCTCCCTAGA
The DNA here is from genome assembly GCA_025642025.1 of Rhododendron ferrugineum. NCBI lineage: Eukaryota > Viridiplantae > Streptophyta > Magnoliopsida > Ericales > Ericaceae > Rhododendron > Rhododendron ferrugineum. The sequence goes on along the minus strand of JAOTQK010000018.1, from coordinate 12,679,451 downwards.
TCTCAGGAAAGTTGCTCTGCAAATTAGATTCCCAAAGTCACGAATCACGATTAGCAACCTTGACGGCCCTTGTCCTCCCCGTCGACTTATGGTTACCCGGTAACGGTTTGGTAATAGAAACACCATCCGAAAAATCTACCTCTGTTTGAAGGCTAGGTTTAAACGGTTGGTGGCAAGGCAATCTCCCAACTTCTAGAGCCTCGAGGCGTTGTATAACTGATGCAACCCTCCGCTCTAGTCGTTGAAATCTTTCCTCCGCTCGAGCATCCCGAGCAACATCATCTTGCTCATAGACTTCATCAATCATAAGCTGTATGACCTCCTCTTCCACCTCCGGCCATAGTCAGGATTGGAACGAGAGCTCTGATAGTCTGATACCAACTGATGCAGCACAGCCTCCTTTTACGAAACTAGTTGCAAGAAGAGATCACGAACTTGCTTTTGTTAAAGATTCTCTCTTTGAAACACAAACACAAACATGAATAGAGAAAAACTCTCAATTTCATTAATAATCATCCAAAAAACAACCAATTTGCCAGAAGGCTTACATCTCAATTTATAGTAGAGCATTACTAAAATACTAAAAAGGAAATAAAACATATGGAATAAAATCAACCCTAATTCTTCTTGACCAAGCATCCTACAAAATAGGAATGCTAGTTCAAAACAAACTAGGAAACTAAATACTTCTTAGAACACTCATTCCTAAAATTGAAACTCCCTTACAAAATTACTAAAATCAAAATAAGGAAAACTAAAGAATGCTATTTATTAAATTATTTCAATTTCTATTCTGCATCATGCTGGGAGAGAAGAAATCCAACAGTCTGAGGGATTGGGGTCGAAAAAAGAATGGGAGAGGAAGAAGACGGAAAATCGCGAGAAACCATACTAGATCGTTGACCTCATCGAAACGTCCGTGACCCCATCATCGATCGCCAAGAGACCGCCACTTCAGCTCCCATAAACGACCAGGAGAAGACGGAAACGCCGAGATCCCTCACGCTAGCGTCACCGCTGTTTGAGAGAGAGAAGGTGGAGCAGTTTAGAGAGAGAGTTTGAAATTGGGCTTCTAGTTATTAATTGATCGTGGCATACGATCTAGTTGTGGTCAGTACAATTTCTAGTCAACCATTGTCCATTGCCTCTATGCTGCATTATTTGTTTGCATATAGTTGTACTCCTTTCTTTGTTTGTGTCTCCTGTATTCACTGAATATCTTTACTCTTTAGAGCCTAGGCCTATTTCAGTTTCTAGCATTGCAAAGTCTTAAGCTTTAGAAGAATCAGAACTAACATTGTCTTTGTGTTTATCAGTTTCTCCTTAAAATTCCTGACAGATATCGTTTTACACATAACCTATTTTTTCCTAAGACATTGTATAGTCATGAAGAGAGCCTGACAAAACATGTCTTCTATGTGGGAAAAGGGTAGAAGCCGTATGTTTGCTTTTCTTCTTGCGCATACAAGCTTTTTTAAACTATTGGAAAGTTGTGTAAAATAGCAGAAACAGTGCCCATGAAATGATGCAATGCCTACATAATTGAAGAAAGGATCACTTGTGTACATACGATACACTTTTGGTAGTTGGTCTTTCTAATAAACATTAGTGTTTCCTTTTCTAACGTTTTTTTATACTTGTATTCAGAAAAGGATTGAACCGGGCTGTGGCATCAACTAGTGACACTTCTCTGGATCATTCAGCGAAGGAAGGTACTGGAGTGTTCGATGTTGCAAACTTGCTGTTAAGATTCCTCCCAACGAAAGATGGTGTTGTGATGAGAAGACTCCTAATGAGTGCAGTGAGTATCCTAAAGCTGGAATCATTTTTTTTATCCTGATTTTCTAAATGCTAATGCTAATGATAGTCATAGTTTATTGGCTTGCTGCTGGGTGCTACAGGTGAAACCCAATGTGTTTATTTGCGTTATTATATGCTGGCTCTTAATGTCTTTGTTAGTGTGTCAAAGTGAGGACAATTGTAAGCAGGCTTACATACTAAAAAGGTATTCAGAGTTGGGTCCTCATCTAACTCTCACACAAGGCGTATTGCAGTGTAAAGTTCGTGCCATGGACACACTGCTTACCTCAAACTTTTCTCCTACCCTGTCAATGCTTTCCTGTTCTGGTGACTTCAGTTGCAAGTGGGGCTCGTTATTGTTTTTTTGAATGGCAAGTGGAGCTTGTAAGTTGTAACCATCTTGATCCACTACGCCTCTCAAGCCTAAGTCACTAATATTTGCTCATTTTAGAAAAGTAAAAATTAGTTTCAGAAATTATTTTTTTAAAAAACAGGTTGACACAAACAAGTTTTTCGCTTTCACTTTTTTTTTAGGAATAGTAGAAACTGATTTCAGCAAATAGAAAACAAGAAACAAAAAAGTGGCAGTGTTACCAAACATAGCCATAGATCGATATAAATCTTTTTGCTTGTTTCTTGGAACTGGAAGCCATAAGAAACAGGTATTAATGAGGGAATTACATTGGAAATATAAAGGTTTTTCCATAAGGTCTCCCAAATGGGACACTCAAATCAAAGTCTGTGTTTGGAACACTCAACAGAAAGCATGGTTGGAGAAACTCCATTCTCTACTATGGAGACTCCATTTTGTCAAAAAAGGAAAAACTTCTCCACCTTTTTTCCTTGGCCAAAATGTCTAAACTTTCAAATATAATCTAATTTTCTCTTTAAATAAGGCCAACATCAAAAAGATATAGACAAACCATTCAAATAATAACATTACGAAATATTATGTGCTAAAAAAACCAAATTATAGTTTTTGGGGAGAAATTTTATCGTAATTTTTTTGGGGAAAGTAGGAGAATCATTGAATCTCTGGAAAATTGAGATATAAATACAGCATGGGTAAGAGGTGAGTAAATGCACACTATTGTCTGGTCACGCACGCCTCCTGTATATATGAGTAACATGGCGTACGTGATCTCTCTTGCCCCGGATCGACCATCGTTTGCGATATTTTGAACAAATATTGACCCAAAGAATGTTTTATTTTATTTTAAAGATCTAGAAAGATTGGTGTGGCTTGCCATATACTATATGGAATACCAAAATTGATTTTCTCAACGGGTCCATCTCTTATCTCTAGTCCTTAATTTGTTTCACAGGAGCCAACACCCCTTTACAACAGCTCACCTGGTACACACAGACCAGTTTGCAGACTCCCAACACTGGTACACGCAGACCAGTTTACAATCTTCCAATACTGGTACACGCAGACCAGTTACGAACCAAGAATAAACTCAATTTACATTATAACAAAATCCTAACTGATAACACAATGGATTGGGTTCTCTCTCTCACAAGGTGGGTTTAAGTGGTGCTATTCATTGCCTCTAAGTAAGGGAGATTATACAAGTGTAAGCTCACACACAGAGAGTATATAAATTCTACAGTGAAAAACTCTCTCTCAAACGTCTGAGGAAGAAACTCTACAGTGAAGTGAATATCAGACTTGAATACTTTCTCTTAATGCCAATCTTTGGTGAATACTTCATATATAGCCAAAAGCAAATCTTAGTGTATCTTCCAAAAGACAGCTCCAACATTCACAAATAAATGCTCTGTTCTTCCTTTTACAACTTTAGACGGCTGAACGTTAATACATGTGCAACAAAGTCAATCCACCAAATACATTTGTTCACACCATATCTAAGATGATATGCAAAGTCTAAGAATCATTAAATAGCCAAAAAATAGCATTACCTAATGTTGTTGATATACATCAATGCGGTCATGTTCAATACAAACAAAGTGTACTAGCACAATAAGTTAGAACTAGACCCTTCCCCATAGTCTATTGTACTACAGTCCTACCGATGGTGTGTCCAGTTCCATCTAAGACCGTGAACTATATTTTATATTTCACTAGAACCGATGATCCAATCTTCTGCGTGTAAGCCGAACTCTACACACCGGATCATCTACTTTATAAACTAAAAGACACACATACACAACATACAATAATATTATTCAAACATTGCTCATAAAAGATTCTCATAAAGAGGGGATAAAACTGATTAATAAATGACAAATATTTATCCATTACACAAAAGCATGACTTTTAGTATAATTTTCTAACAATCTTCCACTTAGACTCAAAGCCATGCTGTCACACATCTCACTCCCATTCCCTCTATGTGACTGTCAAAAGTCTCTAAATCAAACAGTCTGCTTAGCCATGAACCTTGCCTTTAAATAAGGTTGAAATACCCCAAGCGTAGGGCTAGGTCGTCGATAGCATAATATTCGAAAAGTCCAGGATCGTACTCGTAGGGACAATAGAAGCTTGTTTGGATTGTAGGTGTAATGGTTTTCAGCTTTTAGACGGTCAACTTGGTTTTGCTTATAAAAGGTGAAACTTAAGACGAGTTTTAAACTATATTAACGAGCGGCAAGGTCTCGGGGATCAACAGACCCACGACTCGGCCGGCTAATGGTTCTCTTTGATAACTCAAGTGAGTGTCACAATTGTGTGCTCTCATTCTGAGGGTTTAACTTGAAAATCAAAGTAAAGAAGGGTCCGAAAATGGACTAAAACTCATTTAGTCATTTAATCAAGCATCGCACGTGGCAAGATAAGCTTGCTGACACACGGTCAAAGAAGTTATTAACTACAAGCTTTGAACAAAAATAAAAGATTTAATCCATTTTACAAACCAATTTAAAGCTTTAAGGCAAGAGATACCATTTTACCTACCAAGTCTTGGGGTAGCAATCACCCCTTGACCAAGTCTAAAAGACTACTCACTCATAGCTAAAGAACAAAGCATAAGGATAAAAGGCAACATGAGATTTAACCGATGAAAATGAAAATAAACTTGATATTAAGTAGAATCTAATCCGTACAAACAACTTTAATAAATGAGAAAATAACAAACGACAATTAACTAAGGGTGTTCTTGAAGAAATTACAATATGAAAGCTTGAGAGCAATAATGGAAAAAATTTAGGCAAGAAGAAAACTAAAGGATAAAATCTTGATTTGGATATTTGTGAGGTAAGGGGCTATTTATACACATTGCATTTTCTCAACAAATATCTCCGAAAACCTGCCAAAAGTGGCAAGTCTTCTAAGTGCAAAAAAAAAGACTAAAAAATGGCTCGTAAGCTCTCGGCATTGATACAGAGGGAATGGTGTATCGATACGGAGAAGTTAAGCCAAAAATTGCTTTCTGACGTAACGTCCTGGTATTGATATGGTTGTATCGATACATTGAGCTTAGAGCTCACTGGACTAACTGTAAGTTAATGGTATCGATACAAGCAAAATGATTGTATCGATGCCGAGATGCTTAAAGCCAGATCTTCAACTTTATTCCCCGTCTTGGCATCTAACGGTCCCGGTCACCTTCCAGCTCTTTAGTTCTTCGTTCTTGAGCCTCGGTGGCTGCGTTCCACGTGGCCTCAGGTACTCGGACACCCCCGAGGGTTATTCATGGCATAAAAAACTCACCTTATTCCACAGTTTGCCTAAAACACTAAATAAACTGCCTTACGTGCAATATCGCCTAAAATGACAATTTATTCAAAGAAAAATGACATACTAGAGGACATTAAGAACCAGAAATCTACATTATTGGGTGCTTATCACACCCCCCAACTTGAGATTTGCTCTAGTCCCTAGCAAACAAAAGACATAAACGAAACGAACACTTTACAATCCTTCCGGCAAAACTTAACACATGCTCACACCTGTTACCAACTAGCAAAAGTTCAAAATTCTAACATTTATCCCATTCTAAAACTCGTAGCTGAAAACTTGATTGAATGGCTAAGTACTATGCTAGCGATAAGCAAGTTATAAAAGACTCGTATCCACAATCAAAAGAAGGATCCAACGATGTGCACACAAAAGCTAGCAACCATATCCCACAAAAGTTCTCGAAAATAGGCAATGGTGAAAAACAAAACCATGCCTCGTAAGTGGAGAGCATTTATTTAATAGGATTTCTAACTAAGCAACTAAAAACTTGATCGACGAAAGGAAGGCATGCCACAAACTAAGTATACAAATTATAACACTATGAATCAAAATGGAATCAATGCGCATTATGGATCAACTGGCGGCTTTGTTGTTAGCTTATATTGACCTTGGTTTTGAAAGAAAGTTAAACCGAAAGGGGTGACGACCATATACTTGCTTGGTTGATCTACCCCCTTGGCCGCCACCAATCATAAAAAGAACCAAGCCAAAGGCCACATGCTGGCCCAAACAAAAACTTGCAAAATTAACTAACCAAGATAAGAGTTCTACTAACGCTAAAAACAATAAAAGACAGAGTGGTGAGATGTCAACCACCAAACACCCCAACCAAGTTAGCGCTTCCACAGGACCTTGAGAATCGTGGAATTTCTACTGAAAAATAAGTAGAGCTTCCGCAAGACCTTGAGAATTGGAGAATTTTTGCGGAATTCCGTGCAGAGCTTTGCCGTGACCTTGAAAATCGGAGAGGTAGTTGCAGAATTCCGACAGCGCTCCCGCGCAGTGCTAGCAGAAAACTTGACCCCTCAACCAGGGAAAAACAAGTCCCTCCTGGGCGTCGCCTGAGTTAGGCAATTGCTATCCTAGGTTTTTACTTGGGCAGGGCTTCGCCATACTCCAAGGCTCCGAGAGCTGGCAAGAGAGAAATCTTCAAGGATTTCAAGCAATGAGCCACAGTCCAGAAATTTCAATTGAAGGTGGAGGGGTAATTTTGAAGGAGGGCTTGGACCCCCTATTTATATACAATTGGGTGTGTGTGTGTGGGGGTGGGGTTGAAGCGTTGGAGGAGGCGCCCCTTTGGGGGTGATGTGGCCCTCTAGCGGCCAATCACCCCGTTTGCTCCGGTTCGACGTCTCATTGCATTGCTTCGTGTGTTCGCCTGCGGAAAAGTTTGATTTGAATTCGATCAGGGTGAGCTTCCTAATGTTTTGAGGCATTTTGGACGTCGTGGAGACATCAATTTTTCAAGATTACGGTCGGATCGATGAGAAAAGGGATCGCTTGGTTCTCATGCGTCTTTTGGTAATACAGGCGATCTGAAGACCAAACGAGCTCCAATTGACCTGAGATTTTGCAAAGAGCTTCAAATTCATGAGAATGAGCTTGTAGATGGTTTAGATCAAGAAATTTTGGTCCTAGGGTTTGAGAACAAAAAACTACCTTCTTCAGAAAGTTCGGTACGCACAGAAATATCAAACAAGCTCTATTTCGTACGAAACTTGACCAGAGGGCTTAGAATACCATAACATCACCATGTGTGATGTTTGAAATGGTATGAAGATGATTTTGACCGATCAAAACTTCCTGGGTCAAATCGGACGTTTTACTGGTAGCTAGTAAGGGTTCGGTGATGATCTAACGGTGAAATGTCAACAGATTGTGATGAAACTTGGCAAGTCACCTTAGAATGATAGAATAGGCACATCCAATGGTGCCGATCTTGGTTTGGATATTGTGAAAT
>JAOTQK010000018.1:12536652-12562535 GCA_025642025.1 Rhododendron ferrugineum | reverse complement strand
CCCCCACCCCCCCCCCCCCCCCCCCCCCCCCCCCCCCACTAAATGGATCGGGGATTCGAGGATTTTTTTGGGGATCAGGGCAAGTATGAAGATTTTGTTTTTTTTTTAAATCAGGGATCGGGTAGGATTCGGGTTTTGTACGACTATCATGTTGTACATATTCCAAAGTTTACTTCTGCAATCTTTTTCTTTAGTTTTTGTGTCTTTTAGGACTTTGACAATTGAAAGATGATTGTTGGAGGTCATGAGCACTGAGCATAATGGACTATGTAGTGGCCCAAATAAAAGGGTTCGATCACCGACCAAACAACTATGTCGAGGTGGTCCGGATAGCTCAATCGGGACACTCAGCTAGAGGATGGATCCGAACGGTAGCATAATCGTTCGGTGAACAGATCCGCTCGTACTGTCGTACATGATGTTTGGGTTATTCGCCGGTGCAACCGGGTCGCCTTATTGGAACTGTTCGGTTCGGGCTTGCTCGGGTGTCATATTCGGGACTCATCGGTACACACAGCTCGGGATTCTGACGAAGTCGTTCGGGAACAGTCAACCTTGCTGTCGTAGCTCATGTGATCCGAAAGGGAAAGGATTGTCCTCGTGCACCCGGACGCTCGGTCATGTGCGTCATCATGACGTAGGCCGAGGCGGTTACAGCGCGAGGATCATCATGCGGTCTGCCCTGGCCATGTGCTCCGTAACTGCCCTATCTGGTGCGTCACTTGTGACGTCACCCGAGGTGGTTAGCCGAGCGTACCCTCCACGCGCTTACTTGGGGACCAAGTCAAGTGAGGTCTATAAAAGGAAAGGGATACTACCCTAAAGAGGTACACCATTTCACCCTAACCCTAAACCAACCTTCTTCTCCCTAGATCTAACTTGATCGTCGGAGGGTCACTGGACTGCCACCAGCCCTAGTGACTTGTCGCAGCTCAGGCGGCACGCGCACGGAGCTGCAAGAGAGGACCAGGAACTGAGCGCTAACCTACAGATCCAATTTCGAACCCGACAATTGGCAACTGTGCTGGGGATCAGTCGTGCTCTCTGACGTTCACTCCTCCCCTTCAACAACTCTCACATCGCTCATAGGCGTTCTTCACGACAGAAATGGTCGAGATCCGAGAACCAGAAGGCAGCAACGCGATGGCAGGAAATGGCCCGCTCAACCTTAGCACGAGTGGTTCCACCGGACGTGACGAATTGCACATCTCCGTAACAGCTAGATCGATCGGTGTAGACTTCTTGTTCTTGGACGTGGAGCCCTCCGGCAAGCTCCACACGTACATAAGACATCTGGATCAAAAGATCGACAATCTCACGTCAACCATCGAGGACAGAGCTGTCTGAGACTAATCAGAGGAGGCCAAGCGGCTCCTCCACCTGTCCTCCAGCAGTGTTTTAAATGGCAAAAGACACACTGAAGCGCCAAGGTCCCCTGGAGCTTTAGCGCAAGGCGAGGCGAGCACTTTATTGACGTGAAATGCAAAAAATTTATATTTTTTTTGGCTTGGCAGCGAGGCGCAATTTATTAGAACAAGTTTTCAACACAAACAAACTTGTCAAACACTTGTAAAACTCTCAAATGTCATAAAACATAACATACACAAACACTCATTTTCAGATGTCATCTATAATGAACAAATAGAAAAAATACCATAAACTGTAAACAGAGAGCTGGAAACAAAATCTGTAAAAAAAATTAAAAAATACCAGCATGAAAAAAAGAAAAACAGAGCTGGAAATTATTCGGAAGAAGAAAGAAAAATAGAGCTGGAAATTATTTGTGAGAAGAAGAAGAGGAATTGGAAACAAAATTTGTAAAAAATAAAATAAAAATTAGCACCAAGTGCAAAGAAAAACAGGGCTGTAAGAAAAAATAGCAGCAAGTGAAAGAAGAAAGAACGTGAGAGGAGGAGGAGAAGGAAAAGAAGCTTAGGCGCTATAGCTGAGGCTGCTGTTATGATCGATCCTCTCTACGGTGAGATTGATTTACATAGAAGAAAATTATGCAGTGCATTACAAACCTTTCTGCATCATAGATCTAACGGCCGAGATCGCTTTTGGTTGGAAAATCAAAAGGCGATCACCTCAGTGCCATGCGACTAGGCGTGCGCTTTAGCGCCTTTAGTGCATTTTAGTGTTCTGCGCCATAGCCCACCCCCTCGAAGTGCAGCCCTTGAACTGCGCCTCGCTCGCCTTAGAGCCATGGCGCGTGCTTTTTAAAACACTGCTATAGCTCTCTCTGACGGGAGCGGTAGGCGGCGGGGACACGGCAGTCCGTTGCACAACGACGGACGTGTCCGCCAAAAGAATCGATGACCGAGGTAGTCCGTAAAAGACCGCCTTGCCCCTGCCAGCAAAATGGTTCGTCGGAAGAGAACGGGTCAGTGCAGAAGGCGCTCACCATGCCCCGAGCACCAGTCCAACAAAGGTTCAAGGCGAAAGTCAACTTTTGACAGGCTTGGAAGCATTCGTACCTCATTCGTGCCTCGGTTTTCCAAAACCGAACCCACGAATCAACAATCAACGGAACCCTTCTGTGCTTCATTCGTGCCTTGGTTTCCTAAAACCAAACCCACGAATCAACGGTACCCTTCTGTGCTTCATTTGTGCCTCGGTTTCCTAAAACCAAATCCACGAATCAACAGAGGCCTTTTGTGCCTCATTCGTGCCTCGGTTTCCCAAAACCGAACCCACGAATCAACGGACCCCTTGCGTGACTCATTCGTGCCTTGGTTTCCCAAAACCGAACCCACGAATCAACGGACCCCTTCCGTGACTCATTTGTGCCTTGGTTTCCTAAAATCAAACCCATGAATCAACGGAACCCTTTCGTGCCTCATCCGTGTCTCGGTTTCCCAAAACCGAACCCGCAAATCAACGGAGCTTTTTGTGCCCTCGTTCGTGCCTCGGTTTGCCAAAACCGAACCCACGAATCAACGGAACCTTCGGTGTCCCCATTCGTACCTCGGTTTGCAAAACCGAACTCAGGAATCGACGGGACCCTTCCGAGCCTCATTCGTGCCTTGGTTTCCTAAAACCGAACCCAAGAATCAGCGGAACTTTCCGTGCCCTCATTCGTGCCTCGGTCTGGCGCTTGATCTCAACTCGCTTAATCAATACGTGCAGAAATTTATCAAGTCTCAATACTTCGGACATGCTAGATCGCTACCACATCCAAAGCAGGGGCTCGGGTGATAAACAACAAGGGCTCTTGTTAACATGCACCTAACACACAACACAATGGAAAGCAAAATGACCAAGCATTCATCCAAATAAGCAAAGTTGTGTGTAACATTGATGCAAAGCATCAAAAAGTCGGTCTATAGCTAGAAGTTTGGTGCCACTCCCGACGTTACAGACCATACCCGGCTAGGGCCTAGTGTTCCGCCTCGGGTATGCACAAAAAATATTACATCTGGAATGGAAATATCCACATGTTCAGAGCTGTCCAGCCAAAAACAATCTAGAGTTTGATCGAGAGTTCTTAAGAAGAAAGGATGGTCAAACATCTTCATTGACATGATCCGAGTGTTCTTGTGCCTCGTTCGGTACATCGTCGGGCCTCGGTGGGGCTCTTTCATGCTCAAGCATGTCCGGCAGCGACAGGCATAGTGGGGAGGTGTCGGCCACATTAAGTTTCTCTAACAAGACATCATACATCCATTTGGCCCCCGCCTAAAATCTCGGAAGCCAGAGCTCGGCGGTGATCTCCTCCATCTGCACCTTGCCCCTTATACTCGGTCGTCGCCTCGTCATAGCCATTGTCATAGCCCTTCTGGTTAGTAGCCTCGATGTCTTTCTCCCTCTAGGCCCGAACGTCCGCAAGCTCCTTTTCCATCTCCGTGACCTTTGCCAGTGCTTCCCATGTCTCAGCTCTTCGGCTCTCTGGAACTTCTAAGCCTGGATCGAGCAAGCTTCCCGAGCAACGTTGGCACCATCCAAAGCCTCTTCTGCCTTCTGCTTCATAAAGTTGTATGCAATTTGCGCCTCAAACTGGCGATGAAGGATCAGCGCTCGGTGACCCGCCTATATCAAACATGAGTGGTAACCGCAGGCTTTCAAACAAAGTCGAAAGCAAGAACCTAAAACATAATGAGGGTTGCATGGATTACCAATAGAATATACTGGGATAACTCCCCGAGGGCGTCACTAGCTCGAGACGGCACCTGCCCCATGTCCTTAGGCAAGGCAATAGCGTTAAGCAAATCGAGAGCAACGTCTGAATCTCCCAAGATGTTGTCACCACATGTGATTGTTCAACCCTCAACAATTCAGACCAGTGGAGCCCATAGCTCAGCGAACACTGCCTCGATCACCACTGCCTTCGATTTTGATGCGTCAACTCAGGATCCCCTCTCAACGTCGACATCTTGGGTCCACACGGTTTGAAGACTTGCTCCCATCACCCCAATCCCGCCCCGCTCGTGATCAACCGTTTTCTGTTTCTTCTGCAATGGCTCGACATGAGAGGCCCGAGCAGGTGGATTGGAGGGCCCAGCCCCTGGACGAGCACCTGAGATCACCCGAAAATTGCCAGGAGTCCTCTGCTTCCTCGACATCTCTCGTTCCTGACAGCTCTTCTCCGATGGGTTGCAAGGGTCTAGAGTGGTTCAGTCGATTGGTTCTCGTACTTTCCCAAAGGATGAGCACTGTGGCTGTCCTTTGGCGGCAATCAAAAGACCCTGAGTTCGGTACATTTCTCAGAGGCTTAGAGCTCCGTGCATCGCTCGGGAAAATCCCCCCGACAACAGCGCTCCAAAGCATTCGACCACAGTGATCACCAACTCCTCCCGAACCAACAAGATCTCGGAAAAAGTTGAGGGGCTATAATAGTGCCCCAAATAAATAGACCATCAGCAACGATCACTCGTACATCAGTCTCCTATGAACAACCGATCGTGCAATATGATTGCTCGTACTTTGGTTTCCTAAAACCAAACCCACAAACCATGGAGGCATCGGTTTGAAAAAATCGAATCCACGAATCGATGGAGCCTTCCGTACCTCGTTCGTGCCTCTGTTTGACAAAACCGAAACCATGGATCGATGGAGCTATCCGTACCTCATTTGTTCCTCAGTTGGCAAAACCGAACCCACGAACCACAGCGGTATCCGTCCCTCATTCGTACCTCGGTTTGACAAAACTGAAACCCACGGATCAACGAAACCCTACGGTGCCTCATTTGTGCCTCGATTTGACAAAACCGAACCCAAGAACAACGAAACGAGACACGTGGCAAGGATGGGACGTTTTCGTATCAATCATCTGATGAAGCACGTGCCAAACGACCTTTCATCGAAATGCCGTACAGTCACAAGGAGACATGTGGCGCTAGAGCTGGGGCTATTCTTCTGGTGGTTACCGAAGGGTCCGAGGCTCCACACATCTTTCTGGGGCTTGGTGCACATTAGAATATTCGGCCATACTACTTGTCAGCTTGACTTCCTTTTTTCCAAAACGCTTTGTTAATGAGTTCACCCATTTTGTTCTAATGTGAAGAGCCTGCATTCATTTTGATTCTTGTTTTGCTTGTGCTTTTATGTACCACTCATTGATTTCATGTGACAAGATCAATTCGGCAAGTAAACATCTTTGGTCTTACCGAGGCTTGAAATATCAACACATCCGTATGATTTGATCTCCGTCTTATTTATCCAATGTGTGGTTATTTTGAGCTTTATCCATAAATAGAGAGAGATGAGAGTGCTGAAGTTATATCATTTGATGATTATGTGCCCTTCAAAGTCGCATGGGTATTGATGAGTGAAAAATTCACTGCCATGTTTAGCTTTTAAAGATATCATACATATAGAAGGGATGAATATGTAAACAAAGTAGCGATAAACTTGCACCTAATTCTGCTGCACTTTTGACACCCTTAATGAACCTCTGAGATTCAAATTGGCCGACTATTTCCTCCCAAACCAATAAGAGATCAGGAGAAGTTGAAGGGCTATTGTAGTGGCACAAATAAATGTGTTTGATCACCGACCAAGCCACTATGTCGAGGGGGTCCAGATAGCTCAACCGGGACACTCAGCTAGAGGATAGATCCGAACAGTCGCATGATCGTTCGGTGAACAGATCCGCTCGGGCATGATGTTCGGGTTATTTGTCGGTGCAACTGGGTCGCCTTGTTCGGAACTGTTCGGTTCGGGCTTGCTCGGGTGTCATATTCGGGACTCTTCAGTACACACAACTCAGGATTCTTACGAAGTCGTTCGGAACAGTCAACCCTGCTGTCATAGCTCATGTGATCCGAAGGGAAAGGCTTGTCCTCGTGCACCCGGACGCTCGGTCATGTGCATCATCATGACGTAGGCTGAGGCGGTTACAGCGCGAGGATCATCATGCGGTCTGACCTGGCCATGTGCTCCGTAACTTCCCTATCTGGTGCGTCACTTGTGACGTCACCCGAGGCGGTTAGCCGAGCGTACCCTCCACGCACTTACTTGGGGTCCAAGTCAAGCGAGGTCTATAAAAGGAAAGGGATACTAACCTAAAGAGGTACGCCGTTTCACCCTAACCCTAGACCTACCTTCTTCTCCCTAGATCTAACTCGATCGTCAGAGGGTTACTGGGCTGCCACCAGCCCTAGTGACTTGTTGCAGGTCAGGCGGCGAGCGCACGGAGCTGCAAGAGAGGAACTAGGAACGGAGCCCTAACCTACAGATCCAATTCCAAACCCGACAGACTGTAAGTACCAAGATATAGAACCCAAATCCAGTCATGATTCTCTTCAAGTTAATGGTACTTTATCCTCTCAATAGTGCCATCATAGAATTGGTCATCCCTCATTGAAGTCATTGGAGACTTTGGTCTCATTGTTGCAGTCAGTTTTTAGTGTAGAATATGAAGATTGCCTACTAGGCAAGCATCATAGTAGGGTACTATTTCTTCAGAGTTCCAAGAGTTTCGTACAAAAATCGTTGGCATTCTTTATCCGATGGTTAAACTGACGAGGTCTTACTGTTAAAAGGAAATAAATGCCTTGCAGTCTGCCTTCACAATAAGGTAATCTTGTGAAAAGAATTGTTTATAGTCGACTAGTCGACTCTTATTGAAGAACATGTAGAAAGTTCTACTAGTAAATAGAAGAAGCAAAGTGGAGAGGTACAAGAATTTAGTACCCATCATGAGCAAAACTTTCATTTCCAAATTCAGGATCAAAGCAATTTGGCTGTCCACCAGAAACATAAAGAGGATCACCTGCCATGTGGCAAAGAGAAGAACAGTTAATTGTCAAATGGTGACACTGATTATCAGTGAAACCGACACCAAAATTGGATGTAAATACATGTCAAATATTGAGCTAGCAAAAACCTATCATAGCATCAAAGTTCTAATTAATTTCAGAAGCAAGATAGTCATAAGTCATAACCATAGTACTTGGTAGTTGGTTCAATCAGGATGACAAACACCCATGTTTTTTATTCTTTTTGATCGGCAACGGCAACAGACACCCATGCTATTGGATGGATGATGAAACATAGGGGAGACCTTTTGATGTTCATATGAAAACTACAACTAAGCTCATATCCTGAAAGACTCACAAATGAGATTTAATACTGATAATCAAAACAAAATATAAGATATCTCAGCTTGGTTCGTGGTCAAGGTTTAGAAGCATTGTTCCAGAAAACAAGTATTTTCCATGACTGGTGTTTATTCTGCAGAAAAAAATTGCAGAATAAAGACATTTACGTCACTGTAGATGGTTTCATGCATTTTAAGATTCTCTGTAAGAGATTTGTAAAAGTACTAAATTCTGGGAATTCTAAAAGCTTGTTTGATAAAAAAAAGTTTTCCATGACTCTAGGTCTTCATTCCAAAAATAACTCATGCACTACGCTGAAAAGAAAAGGGCCAAACAAAAACAAGAATCCTGCTTTAGAAGGCTGAGCCGGTCATACAAGCTGAAAAATGAGCAAATGGGAAGGATTATAGCGGGGGCATTGGAATAATGCCCGCAAATGTCCAAGCTTACTTCTTTCTATTTATCTGTTTTGTTTTTTCTCACAAGGATTATAAGAGTTTAAATTCTTTCCACCTTAGGTGGAAACACCATGGTTTCCACCACCCATTGTGGGGCCCACCATGTATTTTTTTCAGTAATCTGAACTGTTCAACTTGTAGGGCCCACAGAGTAGAACATTCACCCAAAAAATCATGTTTATCGGATATCGATAAGTACATCAAACATTAAATTTTACTTTATCAAATAGACGATCATGGATAGTTTAACTTTAAACCTATCTACTGTCGATTATATAAATCAAAATTCAATTTTCTATATACCTATTCACGTCCGATAAAGCTGATTTTTTGTGGAGACATACTAGTCTGCGAGCCCTACAAGATGAACGGTTACGCACGGTGAAACCCACAAATGGTGGTGGTGGAAAACTTGGGGTTTCTACCTAAGGTGGATAGAATTTAAACTCAATTTATAATATCGCTATTTCTGCATTGTTACCATTGTGGTTCTACTTAAATCTCATTGGTTCCAATATTAAAACCCACGTCGGCGAATAATATTATGACACAAAATTAACATGCAAACGCTATTTTTCCTTGTTCACGCCCTTCAGGATAAATTCAGCTTTTCTCTCTGATGAGCAATTTACGTTCCTCAACTCTCACTCTTCTCTCTATATCTCACACACTCACAACTGATTGGAAAAAGGAGAGAGATTCTAATGGGGACTCTTTTGTGACACAAATAAATTTATTTCTTTACCCTGTTGCATGTATTTCTATGTGACTAAGATGGAGAAAGAGTTAGCTGTTCTATCACGCACAAAAGGAGATCATCAATACTTCTATAAGGTTAAACCTACTCTAAAAAAGGTTGTTTAAACAGATAGACAGGGAGAGAGCGATAATTTTTAAGAATATCCTCAAGCCTTAAAACGGAAGTTCGCATTTTCCAAATCGGCTCCCTTACCGTTGGATAGTTACCAATTTTTTAGTGAATGCTGTCGATGGGAGGGGCAACAAAGAAGAGATGGACTACTCTTTGAACACAACATTTTCCACTATCGTTTCTGGTTCTTTTATGCAAGACACGCGTAAATTGTATCATGAGATTCTTCTATTACAAGTCTTTTCCTCCTTAAACAAGTTCTTCTCACAAGCAAGTTGAGACAAATTTCTTTTTTTTTTTCCATTCAATAGTAGTACAATAAAACATTTAGGCTATGAGGGCAATCTCTCTTTCAGCCTAAGCTAGAGGGCTCCTGGAAGCCTGGAAAGTGAGCATTATTTGAGCTATTAAATTAAGATTTGCTTGTGTTAATTCTACAGATGTAAGGTTATCATTTTCAATACCAGGGACAAACCAGTCCAAGGGTCAGAACTCAACTAGACAACATTAAAGTCTCATTAAAAATAGAGATACCACAGGACTCAGGTTTTTACCTATCAGAGGATGCCCAATGAAAGAAAGATGAATGCGAATTTGGTGTGGTCGTCCTGATTGAATCTCAACCTGTTAAACAAATCAGATAGGTAGAATAAGGTTCCCGTAGATTTTTCATAACCATTCCAATATGCAAATGGTTTCAACTTGCTTTCAGATCTACATACATTTAGAGTAATACGCCGGCTATAAAGAGTGAAACAGGCCCTACCAAGGCCCATGAAATACACAGCATCCCATGTTTGGTGTCATTTAATTTGGTTTTTCTCTTTCTGCCTCGATACTAACCTAGCCAAAGGTGTTAGTTTCAAATACTGCAGCCCATAGCCCAGAATGATTCATGTTTCCAATTATTATAACGGTTCCTCTAGTGTCAGCCCACTGGGCGGACGGTTGGAAGACAGTAAAATAAGGAGCTTAAATTGACTGCACGACACTTGTCTCTACTCTGACATCTTTTATGTCCACTTTCAATCTCAGACTAACTTTTGCTTTTTGTTCTGTCATATCTTGGAGAATTCCCATTTTAGCCTTCATTTTTTCCTGCCCTTTAACCCATTCCCTCTCTCTACAAGAACCCAGCTTTGAAGGTGCTTCCCCAATTTTCTGTTCCCAAACCAATGGATGTGTATTGCTAAAGATGAAAACAATATTTTGAGAACTCTAACAAAATTGATTCCCAAATTTATCAAGTGATTGCCTCCCCAATTCTAATGTACTTGATTTAGCACCGAATTGCACGTAACAGTTGATTAATGCATCTCTCTTCTCTGTCTACCACGTCCCATATTAATTTTGACGACAGCATAAATGGAAGGACAAGAAGGCCATTGCTAAAGAATTGCTCAAATCAATACAAGCCAATCACCGAACCAATCGAAGCGATATCTATCCTTCCGCTATATCGTAAAACAAAAACACTAGAAATCAGATCTAGATCTATAAAAGAAGAAAACTATGAGTAATCTATGGAGGGGAAAAAAACAGGAGAGTAAAACCCATGTTTGTTGTCGTTGAAAAAAGGACCCATATCTGTTGAGCTATGTGAGAAAGAGCACGGGCTGGGGTTGAGAGAACCATATTCCCTCCTGTTTCACACATCCAACTGGGTTATGAGAACCATATTCCCTCCTGTTTCACACATCCAACTGGGTTATCAAACCCATAGATTACAGAGTTCAATAAAAAAACAAGGTGAAAGTGAAGTGCTACTTTTGAGGTGATCCGTACACGATGGGAAAATTGAAAATCGCCAAGAAAAAGTAAATGGAGAGATGCCGGAAAAAGCCCCTGCCAGATTTTAGGAACAACTTGGCTGTTGGGGATTGTCAATGGCGAGAAGAGAGAGAGAGAGAGAGAGTTGGGTGAGGCAGAATTATTAAGTCTGGGGCTATTTTTGTCATTTGTTTCACAACTTCAGCAATTTTCAAATGAATCTGTCAGTGCATTGAAGAAAGCAACAAATAAGCCGTGACTAATGCGTGATACTCACTATGGTATGCCCTTTGGGCTGACAATAGATTTCGCCTTATAATAATTTGTCAATCCATATATTCTGTCACAAGTAAAAGTACTGGAATGACGAAATAAGGGGTGCTGAAATAAGGAGATTTTGTTTCTACTGATTGAGTATGGTCAGCAACCATTACAAAATTACCAGGGACAAAACCATGAGTAAGGGGGCCAAAAGGAAGCCATTGGACAGGTTTCAGTAGTGTGTGGTTGGGCCAAGTTTAAACGGTTCAAGTAATATTAAAATACTAGCACTCAATATGCTCGTGGTAGAGCAAGTGGCCAGACTTGGAGGAAAATTGCCCACATAGTCAGCTTACTGA
The DNA here is from genome assembly GCA_025642025.1 of Rhododendron ferrugineum. NCBI lineage: Eukaryota > Viridiplantae > Streptophyta > Magnoliopsida > Ericales > Ericaceae > Rhododendron > Rhododendron ferrugineum. Next base: position 12,551,275 of record JAOTQK010000018.1, on the reverse strand, counting down.
CTTAGGGTCGAGCCCTGGAACCCTAGGAGAAAATCGGAATAGCATTTACAACACATGTCTAATAGATACTTGTCTGAACAAAATAGATACTTGTCTGTTCAAACTAAGGTAAAAACTCTGCTTTATTATAAGAAGCCCTCCTTTCACTCTATTTTCCTGTTCATTAATCACTTTGAGAGAAAACTTGTGCAGTGCACTTCTCCAACAGGAAAAATCTGTTAATAAGGACTTGGATTAGGGAAAATAAAAATAACTAGATGCCTTCATGATTACGAGTCATTTCAGTAAGCATTTTATTATTTAGGGAAAATAAAAATAACACGATGCCTTCATGATTACGAGTCATTTCAGTAAGCATTTTATTATCTGAAAGGCAAATGATTTTGGCACTCCAATTTTTGATGATGGCACTCCAAAACTTGTCTTTTTAGTGTGAAAACTATACATAGCAAGGTACACTAAAAATAAATTTTGGAGTGCCATCATCAAAAATTGGAGTCCCAAAATCATTTTCCTATCCGAAAAGGATACTACCTCAACCAACATGCAGTTCCTTTGCACGTTCCTCTCAAGAACCTTAACCTTGCTCAAAGCTGGTTTCCCTTCAATAGAATACCGAAGAATTAAGTGTTGGACAATATTACGACATTATTTTCGTGCAATACAAAAGCACTATTGCGAGAACAAAGATATAAAGATTCATGGATACAAATGTGTGCAAAAAATTTGTCAAGCACAATTGTCAGAACCTGAAGGACAAGCAACATAAAGCCCATTGGCCACCCCAGGGTACCGCACCAATCCAATTGGCTGCTTGATGACAACCTGTGTTGCAGAGCTATGATGTAACTTGCATTGCATTTATGTACAACAAAGAGTAGCCAATAAATGATGCTAGTACCATGATATAGTGGCCCTCATACAAGAATTAAAAAAAATTACGAAGCGAATCGTACACGTGAGAAGCTAGAGAGCAATAATTTACAAACAATAATTAACAAAAAGGAAGAAAGACAGGTAAGATCGTCTAGTCAAAAGGACTAAGGAAGAAACTACTCTAGCAAGGAATCATCTAGCGTAACATTCATTGATGCCATCAGATAAAACAATGTGGTAACATTCATTGATGCCGTCAGATCCTAACAGCCTACACTTTATAAGCAAGAAGATCGTCGATGAAAGTGAACTATAGAAAATAATTCTGCAACAAATCCAACTTGGACAAGCTTTCAACTTCTAGATGAATTTATTTACGTTTGCATGTCAAAATAGCAGCAAACAGCATCTTTTTTTTTCTGTTTTCTTTTTCCTTTACCCTTTATACGCAATTAAGGATCGCACATTTTGCCACTGCTCAAGCATAAACTGATCATACAAGATTGACTAAACAAATCAAAATCAACAAAGGTCAGATACAGGGGGGGGAAAGAAGTCCTTGATAGCTAACAAAAGCAGAAGCTAGATATTCGGCCGCAAGATCAAAAAATCAAGGAGGCCCTAACTAGAAAGCAAAAAGCTTCAATGGCCAGATGAAGTAGATTGTCTCTCAATAGAGTTACCTCATCCTCCTCCAGTATCCCAGATACCAATGCCCGGTAAATCTTTGAAATTTTCCGCTTTGTGCTGATTACGGCACTGGAATCACTATGCCTGGAAATATTTCATTGATCAAAGCATTTACTACTACAGACCAAAGGTCGAAACCACAATTATGAAAGGAAACTCTAGTAACAATTAACACAGACCCGCAGGCTACAAGCTTAAGGCACACAAAGTATCTCAAAATTCATAACTTCAACTCGTGTCAAATTGATCTCTTAAACATTGTAAGATATGCAACTGATTTTGGGTCACATTGATGTTAGACTACTTCAACCGTAGCCTGATTATCACCTAGTCTTTGTTAATGCCCAGCCTACAATCAGTTAATAACTTGATTAGAACTTTGCAGGACACTTTCAAGCAGCTATTTTGTGGATGGTTTAAATCAAACTCATGTAAGTTGATACATTTTCTTGTATTCAGCAAGCTGTTTAATACACAATGCCCTCCTGCTTTGGGACCACTCATTTTCACACTATCCAGACTAACCAATATAGGGAAGGCTTCCAACAGGACACTTTCGAGCAGCTATTTTACAGATTATTTGTATCGAACCCATGCCAGCTAATACAGCTTCTTGTCATTGGCCAGCAGTTTAATACCCTATCCCCATTGGGACTACTCATTCTCACAATATCAGGACTAGCCAATATTGGGATGTCTTTGAAAGTAGCCTCTCTCTACCCATGTGTATACTCACCAAGCTGTTTAATACACTGCCTCCTGCTTTGTGACAACTCCTTGTCACAGTATCCAAACTAGCCAATATCAGGAAGTCATCAAAAGTCCCTCCCTCCCTCCCTCTCTCTCTCTCTCTCTCACTCAAGGACATTCATTCAATTGGTACATGAATGTCCATTGCAAAAAATCATATTTGTGGCAATCAAAGAAATATCTCTCATCTATTTACATCCATCCAAAGTACTTTTGTGCAAGCACTGTCGCCAATAGAAATGCATGTGATTTGAATTTTCACAAAAAATTTCCCAAGTATTACATGCTCACCAACTCTTAGAAAGATAATGAAACTGGACGATTTTTATGCCAAATCTTCCTTTGTCTTCCTGCATGGTTAGCAATCCTGATGGGGATGATGTTTGGAAGGGAAGCAATGTAAGGTTCCTTCAATTTTAGTTCTTTCTTTCAATTTTTAGTTCAATTTCCTGTTGTAGCAATACTGCTAATGGTTGATTTGTGGAATACGATTGTTTTTGTTGTCTATTGTTGTCTCCACTATCAATTGTTTGTGGAATACGATTGTTTTTGTTGTCTATTGTTGTCTCCACTATCAATTGTTCTATTTTTTTTTTTTAAACTAATATCAATTGTTCTTTACAAGAGTTTCTTCCATTCAATGCTGATTTCTGAAATGAGTTTCAACCTAAAACCGTACACGCATCGCGTGCGCCCCGTGCACTAGTAGCTACATAATCCACAGTCTAAACATTTATTCTTGCGTAGGGTTCGGGCCTCCGTTCCATTGGGAAGCCCGCCTCATTGAATTGAGATTGTCATCCTTTTCCTGGATGGGGCCAGCCTTCCAAATAGTGGGGGCACCTTTTATACACACTTCAACAAATAAAAAAGCATAATAAGCAATGCCAAAATAATAAAGATCGTTTGTGCTGAAAATACTCACATATTTACTATGAAAAGATAGTAAATGCATAAATTATCAAAACAAAGCAATTACCTAAATTGTCTCCGCGGATCAAGTCTAAAAGCAATTCAATACATAATAACTAAAATGTCAATACTTAGCAATTTGATCCAAATAAAAGGAATTTTCTTTTCTTTTCTTTTTTTGCAAATTTTATCCCTAAATCCCAAAAGTCATATTGCATTGTGGGTTCTATCAAGTATCAACAAATACAAGAAACAAGACTACAGTCAAAATTATAAATAAGTATAAAGTATAATGCAAATAACCAATTGTTTAGCCAATTTTGAATTTGGATATTATGCATTCGAGAGTTTAAAATGGTAAGTGGTGGCTATTCTTTGCATTAGACATCTCATTTTGCCAGTGTAGTGGAATTATTGTGATATTTGAAATAAAAAGTTGAAAATCAAACGATATACAACATTTATGACACTGATTAAACAAATAATAAAATGTGAAACCAATTCATAAGGAAAAATGGAAAATCTGAAAAGAAAAAAAAAAAGGATTGAGTTGGGGCCCGGGCCCCACTAGGCCTAGGTGGCCTCCGCCACTGCTTTCAAATGGTAGGCAGGCCCATTGGTTTCAATATGATTGGAGCATTGTCAGTTTTAACTAATCATGAGTACTGGTAACGAGAGGTTTCACTTCAAGTAGACGCAGCAAATGTGTGAAGCTGTTAAAAACTTAACTAATATAAACCAGAATTCTTTCCTCCTTTACCTGTTGTTCCTGACAACAGATGTCCCATCAGCGAAATATGTAGAAAGGCAAGTTTTGGCGACCTTTGTCCTAGCACAAAGCAATATACCTACATATAAAAGATGTAGTGTAATCCCAGTATACTTACGATCGTATAAAGTATAAACAACATTATGTAGCTACCAAACAACTAAACGACCGGCATTATCCATTCATCATCCACTACCATCTTATTGCAAAATTATCCTCCCTTGTCATGTTATCAAGAATGAGTCCAATACTCAAACTATGATATTAGGGATGCCACTGATACTATAATTGGCTTCTGTCCGCTGTTCTTTTTAACACACATCTCTATAAGTGACATAAAATTGGCTTAAGTCTATTAGACCAAACTTTGATGTACACTCAGTCCAGGTAATTAAATTCTTAATTCTGCAGCATTATTCACAACATCCTCAAAGGCTAACCTGATGTGCCTCTTCCCAAACCGATGAACAGGAACAGGATACGGATCTTGACGTGCTAATGACGATGAGCTGTACTTGCTTGCTTGCCATTGGAGTTGTGTTAAAATAGTCCGTTGCTGAAATAATCCTCCAGGTAGAACTTGCAGACCAGAAGGCTTATTTAGAGCAATCTGAATGCATTGAAGACTAATCAAGAAGAACCTACATCTATATCAATAATCTTGATTGAAGAAACCATTCCATCACTATAGGCGACATCTCTTCTCCACTTTTTGAGTTTAAATTTCTCGGTATGACATAAATGCGGAAAAATGGAGGGACAGTGAGGCTCCCCATACATAGCTCTGACTTACACATACTCCAACGTAAAACGTAAGTAATGGAAATAACAAACAATGACATAGTGTGTAACCAAAGAAAACTAATCAAGGCATATGGTTAGGCCAGCAACTCGGTATCTAACAATATCTAATGACCCAAAGAAGCCATCATGGGTACTTGTATGATTTTGGTAACCTTGATAATGACACTCTTGATAATAACATGACCATAGGATGTATAATCCCATCGGATATATAATCTCACATACTGTGGGATATAAAATACCATTGGGTGTGATATTATTAATCCCATCACTATTAATCCGATGCGATTGCATATCCTATATTGTACATCCCATCAAACAAACATCCCCCCATATATATTTGAATATTAAGAGAACGGGGGGCGGGCAGAAATATGGCAATTTCAACTATCCTAAAGGACAAGCACATAAATATGAAGTCCTTTACCAAATCATCATCTTCAAATAGCAGTTGCAGCAAATATGGCGCGTCAGGCTCCTTCCATGGAAGTCGATCATAGTTGATTTCTGAACCAGCTCTACCATGTCAGGAAACAATATCATTATCCTAAAGTTAAAACCAATACCGATATCATTATCGAATCATAATACCAACTATTGATACCTGAGAGCCGTGTATGGATCCGTAACCAAACTACCATCAATCCTTATCTGCCAAAACACAACCAAGAGTCTCTGCAATTACTTGAACACCAATTTCACTGAAAGTTGAAGCAAATTCAACACCGATAGAGAAACAAACCTGTCCATTGCGTATTCTCTGCAACCAACTGCTCAATTATCAGCCCCCAAACACAAAATAAGTTTAAGAAAAGATCCATAAATAAGAAATCTGCGAAATTATCTTGTTTTTGTTTTCTTCTTCTGTTTCCGGGCAACCAAACGAAAACTACATGCTCACCCTTTCAGCGGAGCCGAATACAAGTGCTTGCCGGAGTAAAAATCAATCAGCGTCAAACCTGTGCAAGAAATTCTAATTACGTCTTTGCTTTGAATGCATACGCGCAAGGCGGCTTTATCATTGCTTGAGGGGTTTCAACCAAATTTAATCCCCCGGAGTCAAAATATGCACTAAAATTTTATATTTCGAACATATTATTTGTTCTCCAATATCGTTTGCACTGAAGCATTCATAATGAAGCCAAAATAAATGAAAATTCACTTCCATTTGTGAGTAAGTAGGCAATATTAGCTCAACAAAACAAATATATCAAGCTAATAAATTTTCAACCAAAATAAATAAAGAGCCCTGCTATTCGCAGGGAAGGTTTACAGGGATCCACGCAAGGAAAATTGCGTTTGGGCTCATTCCGGGTCCCAAAAAAATCTAGAAAAATATCCATAAATTTTTGAATATTGTTTTATGGAACCCTGTAAAAAATCAGCTCCAGCGAATATCGGTAAGTATTACTTTTGGATTTCGTGCGTGAAACTGAGCAGTTTCATCATACGAATCCAAAAGTAATATTTACCGATATCCGCTGGAACTGATTTTTTACAGGGCTCTATAAAACAATATTCAAAAATTTATGGATATTTTTTTAGATTTTTTTGGACTCGGAATGGACCCAAACACAATTTTCCTTGCGTGGATCCCTGCGATCTGTCCTTGCGATTAGAATTTCCGATAAATATATTCTACTTTATAAAAAAAAAATCTGAATTAACAAATATAAACTGAAATTCTGGAGCTAACCCCGCTTATATATGTAGAATGTCGAGACATGTACAATACGAGTCTAGATACGCATGTGTAAAGGAGAGAGAGAGGGAGAGAGAGAGAGAGAGAGAGAGGGAAGACCGGAGTCAGAGGGTTTAACAGTGTCGCGGTAGGTTATGCCGTCGTTGAATTCGGGCCAAGGCTCTCCGAAGGTGGGAGGAGGAGACTCTCCACAGTCCTCTGCGGTGTTGGACATTTCTGCAGTGACAGACAGACCGAGGTCCCTTCCAAAAAAAAATGACTTGTGTTTTTTTTTTTTTCTTCCTCGTCAGCTGCTTAGAGCATCTTCAATCCTTACCCTTTGTATTCATAAAAAAATCCTTACCCTCGTACCCAAAATTTGAATAAAAAGCTTAAAAATTATCTCCAATGTTATACCCATTTGTCTATTCATTTTGAGTTCTATCTATTTTCTCACCTAAATTTGAAGGGACTCAAACTCATACCCATTTGACAACCACTACCTAGTGCAATTGGTATGTCATTTTTCCCCCAAGGGGAGGTCTTGGGTTCGACTCCTGCTGGAGCAACACTCTTGGGGTCCCAAGCTATGGATAGCTTCTGGATTTCGTACTAACTCTAACACCCTCCACTAACCCCCACTGATGTATGATGATTGAAAAAAAAAAACTCATACCCATTTTTTTCAAAGCCTATTGGCACTCATTAATTACAAGTGTGTTATTCAAGAATAGATTTGGGTACAAATATGAGTTTAACATTAGAGATGTCTTACCCAAATCAAGTTTTTGACCCAAATTTCTATCCAAATTTGAGCGAAAAAAATGGTAAGAATTGAAGATGCTCTAAAATACCTTTTCTTTAGCTTTTATGCAATTCTGTTTGATTCGTTTTCTATAAGTTTTTGGAGCATGCTCACCTCACTTAAAATTTTGTCTACGGATAAACCCCTCATTAAAGTTTTCATTTGGAGACCTAGTTTTCATTTGGAGACCTAACACCGTTGAATGGAAAAAATGAAAATACCATTTTGCCCGTACATATATATGCCACCAACACACCAGCTCATTATCACTTGTTGTGTTTGAATTGTTGTGTGAGTATCATTTTTGCTTCTCTCTCTATGCAAATTTTTTTCCCAAATCCCAAACTCCATTCTCACGCAATTTCTGGAAACCCGACGCCGCTGACCACCACCAAGCCACCTCTCTCTCTCCATATGTATACACACCTTAGATATGTACCAATCTAGTCGAACATTTTGGTTGCTTTACTGCAGAGCAGCAGAAGATCCATTTAATTTTTTGAAGAGTACTGGTTTTCAAGTCTACTCGATCTGGGATTTGCAATTTTAATTACCAGAAGTGATAACGAAGATCAGTACATGCATATTCTTGTAGAAAATTAGAGTCTAAACAGATCTCCATAATTTCGGAAATCGAGAAAATACCAAACCAAACCAAAACCCAGATGATAAATCTCTTCCTACTGTTTTGTAGATCTGAAAAGTGAAAACCATCGAAGGTGTAGCAGACTGGACCAATCGGTCCGAGCCCACTGACAAGTGGGTTGGGACCGAGGTCGCAATCAAGAGTTATGGCCGAACGAAACTCCATGTCCGGCTACAGCTGACGTTCTGGAGCGGCCGACGATGAGATTGACCATCGGCCAACTGATGAAACATCTCCCGAGTGCGGCCACCTTTGAGGAAACTCTTCAGGGTCGGGCACCCCGTGAAGGCCACTCCATCGATAGAATCCTCCCCACGGGTCGCCACCAGGTTCGGCCACATGTGGGGCTCGGCCACCCGCCAAGTCACGTGCTCTCTCACGTGCTGAAACGGTTGCGCCAAAGGATGATGATGAGCGCACATGGGGGGTGTCAGCTCAGGACAAAACGGTTACCAGATCTATTCGGTGATGTCGCAATGACGACACCCGGCTCGTGTCAGGCACATGCCCGTACTTGGAGAGCAAGTCAAGGAGACCCTATAAATATCAAGGAATAGCAACCCTAAGAGGTACAGACTTCTACACACTAAAACTCTAGTCTCTTGCTTTGATCTCTGCACATTCTCATCCTCTCGCCGGAGGGCCTTGCTGGGCAACCCCGGCCAGGTCTTAGTCGTGCGTTCACTGTGCAAGAAGGGGCAGGAAGGCAGGAAACCGCTTGAACCAGCGGAGGAAGGATTCGATCTGGGATCGCGGGCCACACAATTGGTGAACCTAACGTGAATCGCCTTTGATTCAAACGGCTCAAACTCCCTACAAACCACCTTCCTCCTCCCAAAAACAACCACAAATCCAGCCACCATGGGGCGGAGATCTGACGGACGTCACCATCTCAGGGGCTAAAGACGCCAGCGGAAAATGTGATCTTTCCACCCCCGGAGAGGCACATATCGATGTCAATCCCCGCCGGCTCTAGGTTGTCACCAGTCACAGACGATGTAACGGCGGCCTACATCCGCTTGTTGCAGCGTCGTGACGACGAGAGAGATAACGAACTGGTGGCTCTGAGGGTGGAAGTGACCCAAATGAAATAACACATGCAGCAGGACGCCACCCCCGCTACATCCAGATCTTGCTGGAGGCGGAAGGCGACGAAGGCAAACACCCTCTCCACCACCACCAGCTCCACCAGAAGAGCGTCAGCACGAGACAGGCCACCGCGGCTCTGTGAAGGATCGCCTTGGCTTCACACCAGAAGCGGGTGACGCAAGAGAGATAATCCTCTATAAGAGGCCTACAACATCCGGAACACATCGCTCTAGAAGCCATCATGAAAGTATCAAAACAAGGGATACCGAGTCATTCACGAGCACATACTCAACTGGTCACTCGGAGTTCTCTCACACGACGGTTTCCTACCGTAGCCGAGACTCCATAGAAATCAGGCGCCATGTCTCTGAACGTCTCGGGGAGATCCCGCCAGAAAACTTGGACAATGAGAATCAGGCTCGGCGGAACGGGAAAGGGGTACACACTGAAGGGCCGAACAATGACACCAAAATCCGTCGTAAACAGGGAGAAATCCATCGACGGCCCTCGCCGAACAACAACAGATTTGCGAGACAAGTTGCGACATCGTGATGATGAGAAGACCTCGGCGAAGGAGTCCAAAGGGAGAGACTCCAAATGAACAAAAACAGATGAGCACGGCAATCCGTCGCGCCTAGGTTTTGAAAGGCAACTAAAGGACCTTGGCGTATCGCCCTTCACCTCCCACATCATCAACAAGCCCCCCGAGTCCACATTCCACCTACCCAAGTTTACAAAGTTTGACCCACCACCTATGAGGCTTACACCCATTTAATCCACTTCCGCCAGACTATTGAGCTGTGCACCCTGAAGGACGAAGTGAAGTGCAAAGCGTTCTCGTCCAGCCTCGGCTCCCTTGGACTCCAGTGGTTCAACAAACTGCCCGCTAGATCCATGAGGAACCTGGCCGACCTTGAGCGCACCTTCAACACTCGATTCATTACAAGCAACAGAACAGCGAAGAAACCTGAATCATTGTCCCAGTTGAGGAAACTGCCGAACGAAACTCTGAGGCAGTATTCCGAGCTCTATTGGCAGCTCTTCAATGAGATTTCGGGGATAGACGAGTATTGGGCTGCACGCACCTTCAAGAATGGTTTAGAGTCCGGTAGTAAGATACTTGACGAGCTTGCCATCCGTCTTTCGCACGGAATGGGCGAGCTGATGCGTGTAGTTGAGTGATTTTACGCTCTCGAAGAGTTCTACGCGGACCGAGCGGCCCAGGGGATGCCAAATCCCACCACCCCCTACCCACATCTTCTGTCCAGGTACCAGCACCAGTCATTACCCAAAACTCTCAGCCGAAGAAACACGTCAACAATATCAAAGATGGAAAGAAACGTTCGCCGAAGGTACATGACTACGTGGCCGAGACCACATATTTCAAGGAACCCATCTGGTCCTTCCTTAAAGAAATAATGCGACAATCGTGGTTCGAATGGCCAACCGGGTAAGCTCGGCACAAACACCGGACTCCCGGACCAAAACCCAAGAAAGAAATGCTCCTACCACAACGAACTTGGTCATTACACAATAGCTTGCCCTCCAATACAAGGCGCTTCTGGAACGCCTTGCAACACAAGGATATCCCGATCAGTACATCGATCGATCAAAGACACCCGCCCGACAACCAACAGGCAATTCCAACCCCAATGAATAGCGACCGTTGATACATGTCATCCACGGGCCAGTAACAAAGGAATCCGAAACTACACTCCATGCCGACCTCGATCGCACATCCACATCAAAGCAGATACTCTCAGTTGGCTGCGGTTCAAAGTGACAACGCCCGCAAGAAGTACCCAAATGGTCAATAACCTTCACCGAGCGCGACCTCAAAAACGTGCAAACTCCACACTCTGACGCCCTGGTGGTCACCGTTCAAATCGGCGTCCACGACGTAAAGCGCGTCCTCATCGATCAAGGAAGCTCGGCAGAGGTTATGTACTACGACCTTTCAAAAAACTTGACCTACCGGAGACAACTCTACAACTGTGGGAAGCAAGCGGCCCAAAAATCGAGGGAGCGCGAGCACGGGAAGCAAGCGCTCGGAATACAAAGTCGCCACTCGGGTTTGAAGGTCCGTCACCCATGGAACCGTATTTCGAAGCACCTGCCGTGCAGTTTGATTTGAAAAGGTGAAGACACCAGTCCGGCATAACCATATATGGGTTCGGGAGCCAGGTTACGAGAGGGGAAGGGTTTTTAAGGCACCCCTCTCGCCCAATCCAGAGATCGGTCTCTACTTAAGCATTTTGAAAACACTTGACTCTTCTTTTATTAATCAATTTTTAGCCAGCTAGGGCGGGGGAACAGTTAATCGGGGATTTAAACTGTTACACGTTTGCAGGATGTGATCTAAGTAGCATGAATGGATGGAATGATAAGCAATAAATGGGATGAAAATCCAACACTGATTAGAATATCAAAAACAGTGCTTTGGCATGGCTTTGGCACACAAAACAGCCAACTTGCATGCATGGATCTACGTACATGCAAGCTGACCATCGCGCAACAGAGTCACACCAGCGCGCGATAGTTGATACATCACACAGGTTGATTTTCATCCCCTTCTGGGCTCTGGAAGGACCAGTGCACACCCAGGGGGCAAACCAAACAATTTATAAGTACTGGAAGTAAAATAATATTACAAACAGTGAGCATAAAATTGATAAACAGCCCCTAAACAAGTGGGGGGAATTAAAACAGAGGCCAAGGGCCTAGCTGCCCATGCAAGGGCAACCACTGGATTCAGACTGACCGTCACGCGACACAGTGACTCTATCGCGCGATGGTCCTGACTGGACTTCCAGGAATTGCTTTGCATGCCTGGGCTCTGAACAAGCTCAGATACAACCCAGGGGCATTCCAAAGTAAACAGGAAATCATGCTGAGCTAGGCTACAGGTTTTATCATGCAAGACAGTGAGTTTATTCTTAAACGCATGCATCACAGTGACCTAGAGTATACACAATACAAGTAACAACAAGCAACCAATACCCACAAGGAGCATCACATGCTGCTCATGACAAACGCGTGTGAGAGTGGCTCCATCGCGCGCTGGAGTGCTTATTGCACGATTCTTGTAACCCTGCTGACTTTAGGGTCAGAACTGGTATTGATTACCAGTCCTGGCCCTGCCAGCCCCCCTCAGAGATCAAAACAGTAAGCAGTAAAGGAATTATACCTTTGCTTGAGAACTTAGAAATGGATTGAACAAGTAGGTAGTGGTGGCAAAATGAGTGTATGGAAGTGGTATGGGATAGGGAATAACAAGAATATTTAGGCTTGAAACCCCTTTTGTGCTTGAGTTTTTTTGGTAACTTTTTTGTAACCCTTTTGAAGAAGAAGGAAGGGGGGTATTTATAGGAGGTTGGAGGGTGTTTGGTTGGTGGCTAACATGGCCTAGAGGGCAGCCAACAAGGCTGGTCAAGACCACTAGGTGGAGAACGTGGCCAACAAAGTGATGGGGTGGTTGCATGGGTTTGTGCAACCCATGCAGCCACCAACAGCTGTTGTGGTTGAAAAACGGGGTTCTACTGCACAGTAGACCCCCTGATCATCACAAAATCTGGCTAGAAAAATGTGAAAAGGTCAGGTGTTGACCAGCGCGCGATGGAGTGGGACCGTCGCGCGACGGTCAAAGGTGCTTTGACCAACACCTGGCAAACTATCCAACGCGCGTAGGATCCAGTCCAGCGCACGTTGGTCAATCCTTGGGTTTAAGATTTTGAATGAAGGTTTTGGGGTTCAAAAGGCTCAAAAGGGGTTCCACTCACTCCAAGTTCAATCTTTTCCATTCTCGAGACTGTTTCAATCTGAATCATCATCGGGGAAACAAGAAACCGTAAAACAATCGGGAGATCCGGATTGGGGTGTCTACAACAACCAGCCGAGGTACCACTAATCGGATTCAATGGAGCACCTGTCTGGCCACTCGGGCGCATCTTCCTCCCCATCGTCGTTGGCTCGAAAACTTTGACTGTCGAGTTCATCGTAGTCAATGTGTTGAGCCCGTACAACACAATCTTGGCCGAACCTGGCTTCATGGCATGCAAGCGATAGCTTCAACTTATCACCAGGTTGTCCGCTTCATTGGCGCCAGCGGGAGGCAAGAAGATTTATGAGGCGATCAAGTCGCCTCCAAGAAATGTTACGTTTCAGCCATCCATAGCTCCATCAAGGCAAAGAAGGTGTAATGGGTTGAAGTCCTAGATATGGTCGTGATCGAAGATGTCGGCCAGAAGGCTGAAGACAAAGCAGAAGAAGACCTTATCTCAATGTCAATCAATGAGGATGGCTCACGTTTCTTCTTGCTCGGCTCTTCCCTTAGCGATGCCGAGCGCGAAGAGATGTTTCAATTCCTTAAAGACAATCTTGAAGTTTTTGCATGGACCCCCAATGAGATGCCGGGGATCGATCCCAATTTCATCTGTCATTACCTCAACATCAAGAAGGATTCAAAGCCAGTGGTTCAGAGGGCCCGACGCTCGGCACCGGAACATGTCGACGCTGTCGTGGAGGAAATTAACCGTCTCTTGGAGGCCAATGCAATACAAGAAGTAGAATATCCAACATGGTTGTCAAATACAGTTGTCGTTAAGAAAAAAAATGGCAAATGGCGAGTTTGTGTTGATTATACTAATCTCAATTACGCCTGTCCAAAGGATTGGTTCCCACTCCCCAAGATTGATCAACTGGTGGACGCAACAGCGGGACACGCTCGGCTAAGTTTCCTTGACGCCTACCGCAGCTACCACCAGATCGCAATGGACCCAGATGATATGGAAAAAACAGCCTTTATCACCCCGCATGGCATCTTCTGTTATCGAGTAATGCCTTTTGGGCTCAAGAACTCAGGTGCCACCTTCAACCGCGCCATCTTCAAAATGCTCTATGAACAGATTGGTCACACGATGGAAGCATACATCGACGAACTCGTCTTCAAAAGTCAAAAAGAGCACAACCACCTTCAAGAGTTGGCAGAAGTCTTTGAAATCCTTAAACTCCATAAGCTCTGCTTGAACCCAGAAAAGTGTGCATTCGACGTTAGCGCAGGAAAATTTCTTGGCCACTTGGTCACTAGACGTGGCATCGAAGCCGACCGTAACCAAATCAAAGCTGTGGCAGACTTGTGGCCACCACGCACAATCCGAGAAGTTCAGAGGCTCATCGGAATGGCAGCTGCTCTAAACCGCTTCATCAGCAAGTCCTCCGACAAGTGCCATGCCTTCTTCCACGCCTTGAGGGCAAAAGCCAACGAAGCTTTGAATGGACAAGGGACTGCGACACAGCACTTGCCGAGCTCAAAGACTACCTGAGCCTAACCCCCTTGCTGGTCAAACCAAAAGAATTCGAAACTCTCTACCTATACCTGGTAGTTTCGGCTCATGCTGTCAGTTCCGCTCTTGTTCTGAGAGAAGGCGCCGAGGACATGCCGATCTACTTCACAAGTAAGACTCTCTTACCCGCACAAACACGCTATCTTCCTTTCGAGAAGTTAGCACTGGCTCTCGTCTCGGCCGCAAGGAAACTCCTTCCGTACTTCCAAGCACATACGATCACTGTATTAACGGAGTACCCTCTCAAAGCCCTCTTTCG
>JAOTQK010000018.1:12525129-12536552 GCA_025642025.1 Rhododendron ferrugineum | reverse complement strand
GAAGCATGGTTCCAATTGGTTCAAGGCTTGTTTTAATCCAATTTCATCATCGGGGAGCCTCCGGGCCACAAATCGAGAAAATTCGAGGAGTCCAAATTGGGGTGTCTACACAAATAAAAAGCTAGGGGCATCAAATGAAAATCCTTTTTAGCTAGGGGCACGATTATCTTAGCCTCTTCCAAAAACAATTTCAACCCAACCACGGGTCCTTCTCGTTCATGCCCCTGGCTAAAAAGGATTTTCATCCCACAAATAAAAGTTCATTTTTGATCGTGCAAATTAAAACTTCGAACTAAAGTAAACCTTTTACTTTTCAGGAAACTTACCGGAACATTGAGGACGCTCAAGTGCTGCTCAGGCTCTCTACGAACTACCTCGGCCTCTAGGCCACCAACAGGAGGACGGTACTGCAGGAATCCGCCAAAACCCAACCTACATGAAGGGAGAATGTAGGTAGTAGCATCAAAAAGACCATGCTCCTCAATCGCCTCCTCATCGGAAGAAGGATACTCACACCTGCATGGAGGGTGCGAAGAAGAACCCACAACGTCTACAGAGGAGGATGGCGACAAGTTAGCGGTGTCAAAAGGCGGCGTGACCATTGCATTCAAAGCAAGAGATAAAAAGAGAGCAACGACTGCGACAACCAAAAAACGACGGCGGTCGAGACTGGCGGTGATGGTGGAGGAGAACGGCGACAAACGGTGGCTGGAGGAACTCGGATGAAAGAAGTGGAGGAGAAGTGAAGGACAGAAGAAAAGATAAAATGAACCGTGAGATCGATTAAACCGAACTTAAATCGATTTTTTGACCTTTGGCTTTCTCACGGTCGATATATTGATCCTTCGGCCAAGACATCAATTATTCGGCTACGGAATCGATTTCCTGGCTCTCCAATCCATTCGCCACAGCAGCATTAGATTTTGCTCAATGCACTAAATCAAGCAATCAATGAAAATTCTGGGTCTTCGACTAACAGAATAAACAAGGAATAGCCTTGAGGGCACTCCTGAGCAGAGATAATGAACGAATCAGTCTTCGGGGCATTCCAGAGCAACTGGAATCTCAAGCACCGACATTGAAGTCCACATTCTAGTCACTCCAAGCTTAAGCTCATGAAATCCAAGGAGTCCTTACCAAAACTCAAACTTCGCAACTCCGTGATCACTCATGCAATGACTCTACAACAGCACCACGTGCCCACCATCGCCAAGCTACTCAAATGATCACCATCTTACTATCAGCAGCTATAAGCTCACTACCCAGCAGCCCTGAGCTCATCATCTCAGCAGTACCCACATTCAACGGCTCCATAATCACTGTCTCAAATGGCTCGATGCCTTATGTTCACTGTCATAATCACCCAGCAACTCTACGCCAACAATTACTCCAAGCTATTTAGCGGCTGTATGCCCATACTCACCATTGCTCAAACAGCTCCAAGCTAACTACCTCTGCAATTCCTGATCACCCAGTAGCACCACATGCTCACTACGCCTACTAATCACCGGCTCTACGCCCGTACCCATCATTTCAGTGGCTCTATTACCTACTTATTCAGCGGCCCTGTGCTCACCATCATGATCACTCAGCAGCTCTATGCTCATTCAGTAACCCTGTCCTCAAGTCGCTCAAACAACACCATATTCCTCGCGCTATCAGCAGCTCTAAGCTCGCCTTCCCTCCAGCAACTCCAAGCTCACCACCATCAGGCTATCCAATAGCTATATACTCCTAAGAGCTCAACAGTCCTATGCTCGAGTCAATCAACAACTCCATCTTCTCTATGGTTGTTGCCTTAGCATCTCAGCAACTCTACGCTCGCTATCCCAGCAGCTCTGCGCCTGCTATCTCATTATCTCAGCAGCACTACATCTCACCAATCTCAGCAACTCTATGCCCATGCTAACCATCTCAAAAGGCTCGATGCCTCATGCTCACTATCATAATCATCTAGCGGCTCTACGCCCATATTCACCATCTCAGCGGCTCTATGCCCGTATTCACCATCTCAGCGGGTCTACGCCCGTCAACTCAACGGCTCTACACCCACTATCTCAATTGGCTCCACGCCACAATCAACAAGATATCATCTGTTCTCAAGCTCTACGCTTGAATGCTCAAAATCCAACATTTTGAATGCTCAAAGCTCTTCGAATGCCTAACCACTGTGTACTGGATGCTCAAGTTCTACACTTGAATGCTCAAGCTCTATGCTTGAATGCCCAACCACTGCGTACTGGATGCTCAAAGCCTGTACTTTGAATGTTCGGACTCTACCCTCCGAATGCTCGAGCTCTACGCTCTGAATGCTCAAGTCCAGAACTTGAAAGAAGCTCTACGCTTAAATCAAACACACACGCACGGGCCCGTGCACATAAAGCATCAATTACATCACCATTATCACATCGAGTCAGCATCAATTACATCACCATCATCATGCCTATTCACAACTAACCATCATCATCATCATATACATACTTTGCATCTCTCTCTCTCACTCATGAAACTGGTCAATCCTGCAATCAACCGGCTCTACGCCTCGGTTTTATTGATCGGTCTAGCGCCTCGATCCTCTGGCTCTACACCAAAATTTATGATGGGAAAGCTCCGTGCATAGACCTTCATAATGCAACCAGCTCTACGCTTCGGTTCAATCACTTCAAGCTCTAAGCTTTGACTCCTCAGGCTCTCGCCTTATGACTACAGCTGGCTCTATGCCTCAGTTCCATCACTTTAGGCTCTCGCCTCGTGACTGCAACCGGCTCCGCGCCTCGGTTCCCTCATCTCAAGCTCCGTGCTCTAGTTATTGGAGTGGTTGGAGGTATTGAAGATACTACTGAAGACGAGGTTAGTAAGAAAATGACTCCCATCAAAGCCTCACCTATTTCTATGATCATCCCTCCTCCTCCTCCAAGGAGACAATCTTTGAGAGTATCACAGAAAAGCGGTATGTTTTCTTGACCACTTCAAATGTTTCACTTTGTTCTAGAAGGAAATTCTAATGGTATACAAACCTGCAGGTACTACCTCTCCTCAAGAAACTGCTTCGAAGAGGAGTAAAGCTACCACTTAGCTGTAGACACCCCAATTTGGCCTAACGATTATTTCAAGTCCCACCTTGGGGACCATCCCTATAATGAATGGATACAATGATTGCTGATTGACTTCTCGTGAACCTTAGGACTTATGGTGAGTACTTTTAGCCACTTAGAGGACCCAATCCAGAGCCAAATAGCCTTTCAGACAGAAATACCGTATCCTAGGAGAATCCATCTGTCGGCCGTGACATTGATCTCACGGCCTCAACATCATTCTTTCACCCATGAAACTTGTTGCTTGAAAATCTACCTGAGAGATTGATCACTCGACCGCCAGGTCCATTCCTCGGCTGCCTAATCATTTCCTCAGCTGCTAGATCGTGTATTTTCCAGATTCTGCAATGTTCTGTCAATCGTTTGATCCGTTCACAAAACTCTAGCAGCCAAATCCCGATGCGTTCGGGCTACGCAAGGAGATTGCCGTGAAGAGTTTGTGTTGCCCCATAATTCCAATTTTAATCGTGGATTGTGATTCGTTGGAGTGAGTCACCCCCATGCCTATATAAAGGAGCCTTTGGCTCCGAAGTTAAGAAGACAAGACACCCTCTCTGGCCACAAAACTCTGCAAATATACTCTCTCATATCCCCTCTACAAAAAGCCCTAACTTTTCGAAGGCAGCCGCAATCCAACAATCGAACCCCGAAGTACAAACCCTAGCCCTAGGGTTTCGAGAAGCAAAATCAGTCAATCATCCCCAATCCGAAGCAATCAAGCTACTGAGGGATCAATGTTGTGAGGCCCAGGAGCCTTTGGTTCATTTTATTTAGAGTTTATGCATACTAACCGTAGTATTTTAACTCTCTGTTAATCGTATAGTCTGGTGTGAGGAAGAACATTGGCTGGATTTTCGATCCATCGGCCGGTACATTGAATCAGGAGGATTTCTCAGCCGTGACATCCATTCACCGGCTGCGAGATCCATCTCCCT
The DNA here is from genome assembly GCA_025642025.1 of Rhododendron ferrugineum. Lineage (NCBI taxonomy): Eukaryota > Viridiplantae > Streptophyta > Magnoliopsida > Ericales > Ericaceae > Rhododendron > Rhododendron ferrugineum. Next base: position 12,532,522 of record JAOTQK010000018.1, on the reverse strand, counting down.
AGAACAGATCTGTTTTATTCTGCTTTTATGATGCATGCTTTCAACTACTGTCTCAGCTCACCATTAACTATTTAAAGGCTAAATAAACAGATTATGTGTTAGGATTAAATAAAGCATGTGTTAATCATATGTCGAACAACTATGGGCCAGTCTCACGACTGGGCAAAGAGGGGTGCCTAACACCTTCCTCTTATTGTACTTTTGGCTCCCGTACCCGGAATCTCTATGTGTTTTTCCTAGTTTTTTTAAACTAGGTGGCGACTCTGTTTTGATGATAATTGTTATCGTGTGGTGATGTTCCTAGCCAAGGAAATGTCCACGATTTTGGTTTATGAAGCAAACAACCAAACAAACAACAACGATCAATCTGTATGGCGATACCCCGCTTTGGGAGGTGTCTACATCAGCCTGAGAAAATCATCCCTACTAAGCATTATCTTGAGCCTTCAGCCGAACAACAAGGTTTGTATCTTCCATCAAATTGTCTTTTTTTTTGGGGGGGGTAAATTTTGGGTAAATACCATCAAATTGTCTTTCTATTTCATGGCTTCTTTTTTTTTAAGTTCAATCATGTTTCCTTGTTTCTCTTCCTTGTAGCCCCAAAAAGGTCTAAAGTCACTAGAAAACTCAGACTTGAGGCTGCTTCAAGTGATGAGGAAACTAAAACCGACACAGAGGCTCTAGTTTCTGGGAGTAGGCTTTCTCTCCTTTCTCTGATAAGATTTTGCTAAAAAACTTACTTCCAAACCTGACCTTTATCCCCTGCATAGGCAAAGCGAAAGAGACGCAAAAAGAGGCCCTTTTCTATGAAAGAAAAGAAAAGACAGCTAGGAAAACCAAGACTTTGGATGAACTTTCTCCTCCTGATAAGGTAAATTTTCCACTTCTTAGACATGTACCTATGTATATGTATTTCATATGTATACATGCCCCACTTACTAGTTCTCCCTGTAGGCTCAAGAAACGTTCCCTGGGAAGACACAAGACCTGTCTATTTCCCCTTTTCTTCATCAAAAGGTTTCGGAATCACCTCCTGTGCAGGAGACATCTGTTCTTCCTGTTTTGTCTCTTCTTCCAAGGAAGAGCATTGTCTAAGAAGACCTTGGAATGCAAGCTTTGTTATCACTTTTCACTGAGCCCATCTCACCAATTCCATTCCAGGTAATGTGGATGTCTTACGTTATCTAAACATCATCTTCTGTTTAGACCTTAACTTCTTATTGGATTGTTGCAGGAATTTCCAATTTCTATAGAGCTACCTGCCTTTGCAAATATTATAGCAAATTTGGCTCAATCGAAAGCTGTGGAGCAGTTTCAAACATCAAAGAAAGATCCTATTCCAAATCCCTTACAAGTTTTGGAACATGATTCTTTGTCAACTGTATCTATTCCTGCTGCGATAGTCTTTTCTTCAAAAAGCTTTGGAGAACAAGATTCTAATATGATCACCACTTTCTCATTAGATCAGGTAATCCTACATCAGAGCATACTCCCATGCTTTTGTTGCTCGTTCCACTTAACCTTGACTTTTGTTTCTCTGCAGATGGCTCAAACTGCTTGTGATTTTGAAATAGTTCAATCATTGGAGTCTGGCTCATGGATGTCCCCTCGTGAACCTCCTCCTCCTTCTACTGATCTGTCTTCAGTGGCTTTCGATCTGTTGTTCTTTAAAAGCCAATTGAAAAAATTTTGTGATCAAATTTCTGATCCAATTCCCCTTGTTTCTTCCAATCCATTGGAGAACCTTGAACAACTTTTGAGTCCGTCCAAACTTTCAAATTCTCCTTCCTTTAGAATTAAACATGTTCCCATAGAAGATGAAGTTTCCATATTAAAAAGCCATCTAAAAGCTTTAAACCACTTAGGACTTCATGTTCTTCTTGATCATGGTTTGATTTACCATTTCGAAGTGTGCTAACAAGCTTTGTTTCTGTCCAATGAGCTCCCTTCTTCTATTAGTCCTACTCTCCAAGGATATCTTGATCAGTTTAGCAAATTGCTTGCTCACAACCAATTCCTATATGAGAGTATTGAAAAAACCACCTCAAAAGTAGAAAATTGGAAGCTCGAGCATTCAAGACTGCTTCTCATCTTTCATCTTATCAAGCTCGAAGAGATAAGCTTGAAGAACTTAACAAAAGGATGAAATGGTTAGAGGAAGAAATGCAAAGGGTCAGAGATGAGATCCATGAAACTTCCACTGATTTCCATGTGCTTGAAGATGAGGCTTTGAGAAGTCAATCAATACTTCCACAACTCATTCCTTCACTTCAAGCAGTGCAAAAGAAAAAGCTGCTCAGGCTTCTCTTTTGGATAACAACATTTGTTCCCTTCACAAAGTACTGTCCAATATTTGTGGTGTAATGGACTCTTACTTGTGACTCTTATCAGTCTGCTTAATGCTAATAGTATCTTAGCTCTATTACTGGATGAATGCAGCTGCATTAATTGGACACAATTTCTTTTTTTTTTAAAACTTGATGTACTGACGCCCCATCTACCCTTTCCAAGGATATTAATGACTGTCCCCAAGTTTCCTTGGTATAAATAGGGGTCTTGAGGAAAGAAAACATCCAACCTGCCTCTCTTCTTGGCAATTCTTTTTTCTAATCCCCGCAGACTCAAATTCCAAACTACTTGGCTGAGTTTGGGGCTTATGATGCAAAAGGCAACCCCCATGATGATCTCACCAGAGTTTCTAAAGAATGGCTTCAAAACATAGCCACATCAGCTCTCATGATGCTTTTCTCTTGGGCTACGGTTCCTAGGTATAAGCACATCAGCTCTCATGATGTGTTCATGTTGGGCTGAAACTTTGAAGACCAAAGAATCTAATAAAAGTGGTCTTCGGAGCTTGTTTACCTACCAATGGAGCTTAGTTCAAGTCTTTCTATCTCAGTTGTTTGATCATAACAGATCAACTTCTGTGATACATTTAGGCTTAAATAGGTTTATTTTCCTTTGCACCACTTCCTAGAAGAATGTCTTGGATGTAGCTTTTCCTATGAATGTAACGAATGGATTAAATGATCCCTTTTATTTTCATCATTGTACATCCACCTTGTTTCGTGGTTTAATTAATAAACCAATGATTTAATGATTAATCTTCTTTTGCTAGTTCGAGACGTATTCTGAAAACCAATTGTTATGTAAGAAAATTTCATTATAACGAAAAAAGGATAAATATGAAGCGGATTCGTGAGAAACATATGAATATAAAGAGCAGAAATATTCCTTAAAGGTATTCTTTCTGTTGTTATACTCATAATGGTACCAATTTTATCTTATCAAATCGAAGTACATTATAGACAAAAAAACTCCTTATGAGTGATTTGAAATCTAACCAAGTGCTTCAAAGTGCCTTGAATCTCAAAAGTTCATAAATTTGGTCATAAATGTTTTCAACCAACTTATTTATTTCCAGAGGCTTCTCAACAGTCTCCTCGTGAGCTGTAAATCTTATTACTTATGACGTATGGCGTCTATTACCCTCAATCTTTTCATCTTCGAGGCCTTTACATCTGTCCACTAATTAATAATCACAATAATTAAGGACTGACTTTTCAACACCTCTTAGATTATAAATACTCAGTAAGAGTCATCAGTGCTCTTCAACCCTTTTCTTTCTATTCCTTTCACTTCTGTTAGCCAAAAAACATGACTGATAATCAACAAACCCCTCCGTTTGCTGATCTCATGGACGAGTTTGCCAGAAAAATAGCAAAACTCATACCAGAGCTCAAAACCAACAACCAGGCAGAGCTTCAGGCCCTTCGAAGTGAGATCCGTGAGCTTTGAGCTCAATTGGTGGACGTGGAAACAACTTTCCGTCTCAATTCGGCTAGGACCTGGGATGAGCTCACGGCTGTGCTCTTGGCTCACGAGGCCAAAAGTCCTCCGGAGGGTGGGTCTCCATAAAGACTTACCTTTGGGACAATGAGGATCAGAAATGATCTTCATTTTGGTTTCTAGGCCAAAGTCTGGCTTTTTTTTTTTTTTTTTTTATGTGAAGATCATAGTAGATCTTCATTTTTTGTTCAGACCTACTTGGGTCTGTTTCCGTTCAAACCCACTTGGGTTTTTCTTTTTCTTTTTTTGTGGTAGCACTTGCTAGGGTGCCTCTTTTTTTTAATGTAAATATAAATTAAATGAAATGACAAAATCCTATTTCAGTTTTTTTATTGTCCTGATTCGTGGCTTCGAGCCTTAGTAATATGGCTTTTGAATAAATATAACCGTATTGACTAACTCCAAATGAGTCTCTGAATACAAACCAAGTATAAACCAAACCATCTGGTTTAAGGACGAGAGGAATATACTGACCACCTCTTTCAAATTCCGAGGTTAACTCGAGTTCTACTTTGGGTAAAAAGTGAATGAACGAGTTATTGCTTACTTATCCGTCATCATTTATTTCCTTGGGACTCTTAAACAATAAGGACGACTGCTTTTTAACACTTATCCATTGTGCTCACTTAATATATATCAATCCTTTGGAATTTCAAACGTCTTGACTGCCCTCCTCTCCATTCTCTTTCTTTGCTGTTTCTATCGACAACCCCATGGCTGAGAAACAAACAGTGTCTAAGATGGAAGAAACATCTGGAGAGGAACTCACTTCAGAGCTTGTCATGTTTGCAATGAGCCTCATTAAGCAGACATTGTATAGGGTGGAGAATGAACCAAAATATGAAGTTCATTCTCGTTCTTGCCTTACTAGGATGTCAGACCCTTTTACGTAGACTTCTACTGACATTGCTGAGCTCTTTAATGAGTCTGAAGATTCAGAGAGCCAAGTCCAAGAAAACAAAGCTCCAACCCCTGACTCTTCGAAGGGATCTCCTGAGAAAAGTTCGAAGTAGATAGCCTTTGGTTTGATTACTTATTTCTCTTCCTTTTGTCTATGGTCCTTTGCGACCATTTCTGTAAAAGGATGCACCTCCCCTCTTTGTGAGGTGCACTATATATAAGAATCCAAACTTTTTACTTACTCTAGTCTAGTAATTATTTCTATTACCTTGTCTTCGTTCTGAAAGAAAAGAAAGGTTCAACTTCTTCGAAAAAGGTTACCTTTTATGAAACGATTCCCATATAGAAGGGACATAAGACTTCAAATGCCTCCCATTTATCTTTCTTCGATGAACATAACCATTTAAATTCCTTAAATGATATGCTCCCCCTTTCAGAACTCTATGAATTTGAAAAGGCCCAACCCATGTTGGAGCCCATTTTCCCAATCCATCCATTCTAACTCTTTTATCTTAACGGGTAAGATAACTTTCCATACAAGATCCCCCTCATCAAAGCTTCGAAGAGCTACTCGTTTGTTATAACTTCTAGCTATTCTTGCTTTTTGTAGCATAATTTGATTTAAAGCCTTTACCCTGGCTTCATCAATGTCTTCTAATTCCGTATGCATGGCTTGATGATATGACTCAGTGTCCAAATCATTTTGAGACGCTACCCTTTGGGATCTCACAGTGATTTCCATAGGTAACACAACATCATGTCCATAAGTTAGAGCAAATGGAGTAGTACTTGTACTGGTTCTTTTTGTGTTTTTGTATGCCCATAACGTATCTAATAACAAGTTATGCCATATCTCTGGGTTTTTATCCACCATTCTTTGGATTCCTTTTTTGATAATCTTGTTAGTCGATTCTGCTTGACCATTAGACTGAGCATAATATGTACTGGTATATATCAAAGAAATTCCATGGTTACTTGCAAATGCTTTAACAAACTTTCCTTCGAATATTGAACCATTATCTACTGTTATGGTTTGAGGACTTCCAAATCTATACATGATTCCCTTTATAAATTCAATAACATGGGTTTGCTTAACCTCCTCATAAGCTTGGGCTTCGACCCATTTAGTGAAATAATCAGTAGCTACTAAAATGAATTTATGCTTTTCTGATGAAGGGGGATAAATCATCCCAATCATGTCCATAGCCCATCCTCTGAAAGGCCATGGGTTTATCACATATTGTAAATCTATGACTGGTAAATGTTTAAGTGCCCCTGTTCTTCGACAAGCTTGACATCCTTTTGCATAATCTATACAGTCTTTAAGGATAGTGGGCCAATAATACCCATACCTCCTTATTAACCATCTCATTTTTATGCCAACTTGATGTGCTCCACAAATTCCTTCATGGACCTCAGCCATTAGCTTGAATGCATTTACCTTGTTTAAGCATTTTAAAAGAAGACCATCCATTCCTCTTTTAAACAACTCATTATTGTACATAATGTAGTTTATTGCCTTCAACTTGGTTGCTTTGTCAGCGATAGAATTAGGTTTGGTTAAGTAGTCAATTAATGTTTGCCTCCAATCTTCATTCTGACTTGAAGTGACATTAATCTCTAACACTTCGAAGTCAGTCAATCTACTGCTTAACATAGGTAAGGATTTTCTCAAAGTTAATTAACAAAATTCTTTTTCATCTTCTGATAGGACCCTATAACCAGATGCCCTCTGAGCTATTTCATCAGCTTCTTCATTTAAGAATCTAGGAATATATGTTAGAGTAATCATGAGAAATTTATCTATCAGTTTTTTGGCATGTTGGTAATAGATCACTAAAGCTGGACTGGTGCATCAAAATTTCCCATTTAACTGGTTAATCACTAACTGAGAATCTCCAAAGATTTCAATAGCATTAACTTTGAGTTTAAGCAAAAAATTTAACCATATGATTAAGGCTTCATATTCTGCTTGATTGTTAGAGCACTGTCCCTCATTGAGTCGAAATCCATATTTGGTTTTCAAACCTTGAGGGGATTCTAAAATTATGCCTACTCCAGCCATTTGAGCGGTTTTAGATCCATCAAACCATAACTTCCACGGTTTGATTTCGACCACAGCAGCTTCCAATGTTTCTAGTACTTTAATCTAACTGGGATGATCAGCCAAAAAATTGGCCAAGGCTTGCCCCTTTACTGACTTTTGAGGTATGCACTCGAGACAAAACTCAATTAAAGACACAATCCATTTCCCAATCTTCCCACTAAGCACTGGCTTAGAAAGCATGTGCTTAATTACATCAGTTTAAGAAATAAAATAAGTTACTCTAGGCAACATATAATGCCTGAGTTTCTTAGAAGCATAAAATAAAGCTAAACATAGCTTCTCTATTACAGCATACTTGCATTCACAGGAGTTTAAAAACCTACTAAGATAATAAATTGCTCTTTCTTTGCCATCTTCATTGTCTTGAGCCAACAGTACTCCTATTGAGTCTAGGGTTGCTGCTAATTACAACTTTACTGGCTTCCTTTCAATAGGAGGTGTAACAAACTCTAATTTTTATTAAATAAAAATCTCGTTGTTTATTCGTAAATTCCTTAACTATTCGTAAATAGCTTTAAAAACTTCCTTTAATCCGTT
>JAOTQK010000018.1:12513622-12525029 GCA_025642025.1 Rhododendron ferrugineum | reverse complement strand
TGCAACCAGCTCTACGCTTCGGTTCAAATCACATCAAGCTCTAAGCTCCGACACCTCAGGCTTTCGCCTTATGATCAGATATCAGCTCCGTATGAACCGATCTTGTCGATGAGTTTGAGTTCGTCCTAGACCTCTTTGATGAGCTCTTCGACCTGGCCACAGCCGAGGCGCTTTTCGATCATCAACTAGTCCTCTTCCTCCTGGCAGACCTTGAGGCAGTGGCGGGTGAAGCTCTCCACGACCTTCCAGTAACTCTCGTCTCCTCGTCTTCAAGCACGGCCTTGATCTCTTTTAGGGTTTTGGCGTACAGTTTGATCAGCACCTCCCTCGTGTTTAGGACCACGTCTAGCCCGACGATCCTGCGTTGGGGACCACCACTAGCTCAACGATTCCCGTTGTCTCCTTCACCTTGGTCAGAGAAAGAGCCGTTGGAAAAGGAGAAATGAGCTGTTGGAAAAATAGGGAGAAAAATGGGAAGAGGCTTGGTTGTCACAGATTTAGGCCAAGAAATGGAAAAAACCCAAAAATGAGGAAGGGTTTGGGTCATGATTGGAGATGAGTTTTTGAAGATTTTACCCAAATTTTGAATTTGGGTCTTAAAATGGGTTAAGATTGGAGATGCTCTTCCCACCAGCATGCATTTTTTATTCCTCCTCCATTTGTTGGGATTATTTATCCCTTAATAGGTCCATTATGGTAATTTGTGAGCTTATTTTCTCATATAATGTAATTCTAACATTTGGATTCTCCTGCCGCTTAACAAATTCCAGATTCACGGGGTTATTCCTCAATCTAACCAATCGATAACAAGTTTTTTTTTTTTTTTTTTCAATCAATAGAAGAGGTCATTTTACATCAGATATGAAGTATAAAATACAAGTTCGGGACACTACATCAATTGTAAAAGTCTACAAGATAATCAAGCCCAACAACTCAACTAATACAAAAAAATAAGCCATTATAGGGTAAAAACAAAGAAAAAAAAGGAAAAACCATCTAAGGGAAAAACATCCACACGCAGGTGAGAAAACTCGAACTCCTGATTTCGTAATGAGATGTAAAAGTCCTGACCAATTGAGCTAGCCCTATTTGGTTAATCGATAACAAAGTATAGAAGACCAAAAAGAGGGGTTTCAGTTCAAAACCAAAGATCGAAAATGGTTTCCAAATAAACATATCACGAAAGAAATAAGCGCCGCTTTCAAGATTCCTGACGCTTGTAAGCTAGCTTATGTTCCGTTCCAAAAACCTTCTAAAAAAATAAACAACTTATTTCACATTTTCAAACTAAAAAATGATGTAAATGAAAAATAATTTTTCAATTTTTTTAGCACCGTTTAAAATATCTCAATGAGATCTATCAAACAAGATCCATATTGATAGAAAAATTATTTGCGTAAGCACATAATTTTAGAGCTTGAAATTGCCTTCTTAAAAAATAAGTATTTATTTTGAGTTCGGGTAATCGGTTGAATGCTTAGCTAATTCAAAGCACTCAACTCTTGACCATTACTGACCAACAAAAACTCACGTCGTCATAAAAATATCTTGCCTTTCTTAAAAAGCAAAAAAAAAAAAAAAAACCTCCGAAATATTATACGAGAATACCACAGAGATATTCTCCATTTCATTGAACAAAAAGAATATCCAAAATAAATTACTTAAAACAACTCAATCATAAAGAGTAATTGTAAGGTCAAAATAAAGCATCGGTATCCAAGATCATACATCTTCCAAGCACAGGTCTCACTTTTAATGTGACAGATTGCAGCATTTTTTAAGCAGATTCGCTGCCCCGTAGAGACCCATTGTTATCTTCATCATCATCTGGGCTGCTCCTACGATTCTTGGCAACGGGGCTAGGGCTAAGACTCCGTCCATTTTCTTCGACTGGGCTGTCCCTCAGTGGGCTCTCTCTTCCATCATCCTCCTCCATAGGGCTCCTGCTCCTCGCCTTAGGGCTCCTGCTGTATTCTGAACCGTTGCCCTGTGCACGATCCCTCGGGGATGGGCTGCCTCTCTCTCGTGGGCTTCTCTCATCAGGAGTAGGGCTGCGCTTCCTCCCTTTGGCTGGTGGTGGTGATGAATCCTTGCTCCGCTTGGGGCTCCTAGATCGTCTATCAGCGCACTCAACCCTTCGCTCCCTCTTCGGGGGTGACCTGGATCGACTGTAGAGAGATTTTGAAATTTAAGGACCAAAATGCTACATATCTGGGATAGACTAATCACTAGATGACACCAAAAAAAATTGCACAACGGTAAAGAGACACATCTAGCGAATAAAGACAAGTATACAAACAAAAACAAATCAGCTCCTTATTGAATGTAGATATATATGTAAGGCAGGCATCCTCCACAATACAAATGTGTGTACTGTCGTGAATTTCACCATTTGAAGAACTGTAGAGCTCAAAACCAGTCAGAGAAAAGGCAATGGCGGATACAGATTTGCCAAGTATAACTAATCTAACTATTTATTCCCAAGCACAATATGGTTCCAACAAAAGATTCGCAAAAAATTATGTATTCCTTTCTCTCCACACAGGTTTTGTTCTCAATGTAAGGACCAAATTCCAAAGTCTTAATTGTATTGGCAATTCCGTACGACAACACATTTTATATCGAGTTGTAATTTTATTATTTTTTATAAGTCATTATTATTTGTGTTTGAGAGTGAACGTTTTGTATAAAAAAGATGGTTGACTACAGCGAGACAGATTTTGGCGAAAACGGATCGATGGAGGGATCAATCCGGTTAACAATCAATGCCTCCTGTTATTTTGAATGAAAAGCATGTTCTAAAGAGGTCTTTATATAGACTTTCTTTTATTCCAAGGTGGGGACCACAGCTTATAAAGGAAGAAGGGACGGCAAGAAAAATATAGGGCTATATACTACACATACAGTGAATATAAAAAGAAACCAGGGTGCAAGCCACAGTGGGGGACGGTGATCAAAAAGAGAGAAAAAAGAGGAGCCACACTTTTATTTGGAGCAAAGAAACTTTCAAGAGGGTCTCTTGCTTTTGCATCTTGGAATACATATTGATCTATGGATCATTGAGCGCAAAATCCATCTCCGAGAGGTTTTAATATCATCTCTTAAAACCTATTTCAGAAAAGCCCTAGGTGGATTCTTAGGCAAGTAAAAGTCTTTCAGTGGATTCCGGGAGGCAAACAGAAGGCTTATGGATTCAAGACAGCGGCGGTCAGACACTGGGTGTCGTGAAGGAGGATTCGGCAAGTAGAACTTAGAGCGATTAGTGAGGATTCATAATCGTAGGTAAGTTTGCTTGTAACTAAACATTGAGTATAGTGTTTTGATTTCTTCCCGTGGTTTTTACCTGTTTTGGGGTTTTCCACGTATATGGTTGCGTTCGTTGTTTGGTTGCTTTCGTTTGTGTGATTTGTTTAGTTATTGATGGGTGAATCTTTGATTGAGATTAAAACATAGCAAATCTTTAAACCTAGGCGAGCTAGGATTTTTCACTCAATCACATGCTCGATTAGTACCCTAGATTCCTCATCATTGTCACATTTAAAACATGGGAAAGATTTCAATATTCTCCTCGTGAGCTATTCTCTTGCGATTAATTTGTTGAGTTATATAAGCCTAAGGAATCACAAGCAATTCAATTACCTGTAGCTACGACTCCTGCTGAAACTACGGCTACGGCTTCTGCCACGTCGAGGCGATGGAGAGCGGGAGTCACTCCGTCCACGTCTGCACCCAAACAAAAATTTTGCAGTTTTTATTCAACTGTAGAACATCCATGCAATCCACGCTATAGCACACATCAGAAGAATTATATGATTACCTAAGTTTCTTGGGGCTGTTTTGGCAATTCTTTTCTATATGGCCTCGATCACCACACCGGTAACACTTGTTTTTCCAGTCCCCAGCCTTGCAATCTCGGGCCCAGTGGCCATCAATTCCACAATTGAAGCAACGCCCTGTTCCGGGAGGAGGACCTCTGCCAAGATATTCACGAGATCCACCAGAACCACGCGGCACCTATATTGCACAATAAAAAACGAAGAACGTTAAACAAATTTCCACACAAGATTTGAATCCAGGTCATTATAATAAAATTATTCCATTATTAAATCCAAGAAAACTCAGATAGACAAGATGAGTTGAGATTGATAAAAGACTATGATAACCGGACTGGGTCAGTGCTGAAACTACTGGGCCATCAGATTGATCAATGCATTGGTGTCACAAACACAGAAGCTTGATAGTTAATCTCAGCTCTGAGATGAACTGTTGTTCTTTTCAGATCTCATAACTAACTAATCACTCTTCTACTCAAAGACATGATAAAAGTACTCCGACACTTCTAAGAAACCATCATTCAATGTTTTCTTACCACTATATATAGACAAAAGAAAACAGCAATACAACCATATTCCGAGCAACATGTGTACCATTATACTGAATGACAAACAAAATAGGAGGTAAAAGATATCCAACCAACACACCATATGACAAAACGTGAATGCAAAGGATATGAAAAACTTACTCCCTTTGCAAATTCCACAGTGATGCGACTTCCATCTAGTTCGCGACCATTTAACCCATATCTTGCGTCATCAGCATCTCGAGGATCACTAAATTCCTATAGCAAGGGGTGAGAATAGGAAAGCAAAGCTCCTATTTGCAAAATACACATAATACGCAGAAGGGAAATACAGCCAACACCACAATGTATACCAATTCACACCCATACACATCTATGACCCAGAAGAAAGAAAGAAATACATACCACGAAGGCATAGTCGCGCTTCATATCCACATTACGTACTCTGCGTAAATGGGGCCAGAAACAATAAGGCCATCATCACAAAAGTACCCAAGGGTTCGCACTTCGCCCCTCAAAGATCAACTAAACACCAGTTTGAGATTGTTGCCATTTCCATCAAAAAAACACGCAATAACATTATAGAAAGAATCGCCACAGTCCCCTATACACACTGCAAGAATAGCGACCAATTCCACCATGGGCAACCTCTCAGGCTCTCACCATAGACCTCCAGGTTGGGCAAAAGCCCAGGAACCTTCAGAAAGATCATTCAAGTTAAATGATTGCGACACATTGGACTGAGCAACTTTCTCACATAAAAGTCTTAATAAAAATAGAATGACAACCTGAAGCACAAGAAGGGGTTTGAATCCACTATTCATCGCAATGCAGATAACCCCATAATCCCAATAAATAAAAAGTTTAAACTAAAATGACTGCAAACAAGATGTCAATCGTAATGGAAAACACCCTGTTCAAGGTTTGTAGTGACCATCATCTAGTCACATAAGCTCATACGTGCTAACTATCCAAAATCTTATACACAGGGTGAACTCATATCCAATGCCCAGACAAAAGATCATGGGTTAGCACTCTGTTCATATTACATAGCACGATAGCAGACTGAAACGCAGAATATCCAGACACAAGGTTGGGTTCGTAACTCAGCCGACACATACATAAATATATACACACACATATATTTGCAATCTTCAATGGCGTTTTTATTACCTTCCATATCTGCTAAAGAGGTCCTCTAAATCTCGTGATCGAGTCCGAGAAGACAAGCGACCGACAAAGAGGCGTGTACTACCATGGCGATCATCATACCGAGGCATTTTTCCTGTCAAACGTCAAAACAATGCATTACCGACCATCAGAACTACTTTGGCAGCAGCGAGCATCAGAATCCATCTTCTTTCAAAAACCAAAAGACAAACAATTATCTTGCCAACATTGAACACTGAACAAGAAAAGCCTCCCCTCCCCTCCCCTCACCACAAGACTACTAGTTATAATATGATTTATATCATTAAAACAGAGGCAACAATACAAATATGTTGAATATGATATCATACTCTTGCATAACTTAAAAAATGTGACACCACATAAAATGGAAACTTGGAAATAAACAACAAAAAACAAAATTCAAATGACACTTCTTGTGCACCCAGTTTAGTATTCTGGCTCCCGGCTAATTAACAACCACGAAAAACTCACAAGTATTCCATTCTGCCACAAAATCATATTTCAAACCCAACAACTAATTGGAATCTACAAGTTTCCCAGGATCTCTTTGTGAATGCATAGAAATTAGACAACCATGTCAACACCAAAAAAATGACATCACTCTCAACAGTAGCTGGGGGATCACCAAAATCTTTCCCTTTGGCTCCTGGATTTGGTGATGGAAAAGAGAAAATGTGAGGGAATCATTTTTACTTACTTGGTAACTAATAAGAAAAGAATACTACAACAAACATGACAAAAAAGCAAGAGATATTGTAGTTCTGTAAAACGGCTCTCTTCTTTCTCATGATTCTGATCATTTCTTGAATATATGATGAGCTAGAGTTGTTATCAGCAAGACATAAAACAAGATATGAGATACAATCTTCCTTCTTTTTCCAGTTACCCTACCTAATCCAAGCACCAGGCAAACCATAGAAAACAAATCATAAAGACATAAATGTTAGACATACATAAAGTCATACCAACTTCACGACACATTGAACAGATCTGACTTTGAATTTACATACAAAGCGCGTAGAACATATATATATATAATATATATAATATATATATATATATATTACATACATATCTACAGCTACCAAAACATAACCATGGAAATCGACAGAGAACCACAACAACTTCGAAGAAGCATTACCGTTGCAGAGACAGAGAATTGCCAACTCATGAACTGAAAATGAATCATGCAAATGGCAGAGCCCAATAACACCAAAGTCATTAGAGAGACAGAGAGAGAGAGAGAGAGGCGTACCCGCAGATTGCAAAATATCGTGAAGGATAGAACCCTAATTCGGTCGAAAAGGGCGTGCTGGTCTCTCACTCCTCTATTTATTGAACCGTATGAGATTCAACGGCTTGGATTTGTGATCCACCAAATCACACGCTTTCAGATAAGAGGCCCATTGTTTCAACTTAATTACGAAGGTGACCATTGGGGTAAGTGGTGTTCCGTGTTCGCTTCTAAAAAAATAAATACTTATTTACAATTTTCAAGTTTAAAAATAATAGGCTTACTAAAATAAAAAATATGCAATATAGATCTTGTTTGATGAAATTTATCAAACCCTGCAAAAATAATTGAAAAATTATTTTCGTAAGTTTATTATTTTTAAGCTTGAAAATAGGTCCTTATTTTTTAAATACTTATTTGAGAATCTGAAACGGGCCGGCCCTTGTTCGGTTGGCTTTTGAAAAATTCTAGGGTTTGGTTTTTTGGATAATGAGTGGAGAAAGAAATGAGAGTAATGATTGGAGATATGGGTAGTGAGTGAAAAGAGACAGAGAGAGAAATGAAAATAATGATTGAACTATAGGGATAATGAGTGGAGAAAGAAATGAGAATAATCATTAAAACTAGGAGTAATGAGTATTTTTTGAGCTGAAATTTTTTTTCTAAGAAGCCAACAGAACAAAGCATTATAACTTAATTATTAAGCGGATAATGATATGGTGTCCAAGGTTTTGAATACCGTATCGATTATGGTATCTGTCAAATATCGAATACCGTTTCAGATTTAACGCTTCTATTTGCATATAATTATATATCAATAATTTTTCCCGCAAAATACAATCCATCCTACTATTTCTAAATCTGAAATATGACACATGCAACCATAAAGTTGAGACTTCGGAGTTCAAACTTCAAGCTACCCTTTTAAACGTAAAAGAATTAAAAAAAAAAATCAAACTCACATACCCAGGCAGACTAATTTCCCAAGATCAAAAATAGCCATTTTAAAAGGGGAGTGATTTTGTCACTCCCTTGTGTGTCTTGATTAGATGACTTGTTTTGTAAAATAAAGAGAGTGACATTAATAAAAAAAAATAAGTGACAAAATCAATTCCCATTTAAAAAGTTCGAGATAAAATGACAATTTGGTCATTGTGTAATATTAGGACTCTCATGATATAAAGCTTCTCCACGATAAAACCAAAGCATCTGCTCAAGGTTCCGAACGGCGACAACTCAACAAGCTTCTCTCTCATGAAATAACAGGTATAGTTGCTTCTCTCCGGGTTTTCAACTTCCAACCAGCCAATATGCGTTCATGGATGATGCTATGGTGTCTCCAGTCATTTTGGGGACACCGTATTTTTTGGCATAACTTTACTATTATGAGCATAATTAAAACTCATTATAAGCATAACAGAATCCAAACAAGACATAACCAAGGAATATTCAAAAAACCAACCAAGGCATAATCAATATAACATGTTATGTGATTGTGTGAAATATTTTTTAAAGGGAGTGACTTCGGTGTTCTCGGTCATTTTGGGGACACCGTAACTTTTGGCATAACAAAACCATTATGAGCATAACCAAAACCTATAGTAACTTGTTTGTTATGCCTTGGTTGGGTTTGGTTATGCCTTGATTGGTTTTTTGGATATTCCTTAGTTATGCCTTGTTTTGGTTATGTTATCCTTGTAATGAGTTTTAGTTATGCTCATAATGGTGAAGTTAAGCCAAAAATTACGGTGTTCCCAAAATGACTGGGGACACCATATACAGCATCATCCTTTTTTAAAATGACATAATATTTATTATTATTATATATATTAGGCTATAACACTTTTTTAAAAATGACATAACATAACCACCTGAAAGCATAACACAACCACTCGAAGGCATAATACTTTTTAAAAATGACCATTATTACAAAAAAAAAATGGCATAACATAATCACTCAAAGACATAACATTAAACCTTTGGGAGACATAATAGAGTCCCCTTTTAGGTGGGAGACACCAAAGCATTTTGGGAATGACTTCGGTGTCTCCCCTCCTTTTGGAGACACCGTAACTTTTGGTATAACCGAACCATTACAAGTATAACTAAAACCAATTATATGTATAACCAGAACCATAACAAGGCATAACCAAAACCAATTTTTGGTTATGCCTTGGTTGGTTTTTGGTTATGATTCTGGTTATGCTTGTAATAGTTTTGGTTATGCTTGTAATAGTTCCATTATGCCAAAAATTATGGTGTCTCCGAAAGGAGGGGAGACACCGAAGTCGTTTTATTTTTTTGTCTCAATTTTTTTTAATTATTCAAATTTTCTAGAATTCAAAAAGCAAAAAAAATTCTTCTAAGTCTTTTCCTGTGAATTTTTTTTGTCCCGATGGAGATATTCTACCTTTTTGTTTAATCTAGAAGAGTCCAAACTATTATGAAAAGGTGATTTTCATTATAGTATTTCTGAAAGGAAATTAAATAATGATCCGAAAAAGTGGGCATACCAGGTAAATTTTCATCATGCCCACTTTACCAAAGACAAAAATGAGGGTGTTTAATATATAGTGTACCATTTGTTATTGCATGGTATACATTTTCGTGAAATTTAATTTTTTTTCTTGTAAGGGCAATTAAAAAGAAATTCAAAATTAAAACAGATTTATAGAGAGAGTACCATAAAAATTTGAAAGACTATGTTTTTCGTGATACCAATTAGGACCAATTTGATATTCCTTTGAGTTTTAAGCTGGATATGTCCCTTGAATATCAAGGTCCACCTTTCTCTTCCTTTCTTGACTAAACTACATCCCTGCACATGCAAACATATGAGGACAATCACTCATTCTTAAGATCAACATCTTTTAAGGCCAACGTGTTAGGCAAAAGGAGTGATAAATGCCTACATTTTCATGTTACCCTAGTGGAAGGAACCTAGGGCTTTGATCGCGTGCCTTCTCCGGGAGGGGCCTTCTTCTTCTTCGCCTTCTAGTAAAATAGTTGATTCTTGGAAAAAAAAAATAGTCTGGGAGAATTCTAGGGTGAGGGAAATACTTCCATTTCAACTTTACGTTTTGAATTGGCACGCAGTCAAAGCCCTCTCCTCGAACTACGGGGACAGATCAAGCTACAAGGTCTTAAAGAAGGTAGATTCTTTTTCAACATTCTTGTATCAAGCCACCTTGTACGTCATTTCAGAATGGAGGACAAAAACTAAATAAAAAATACTTGATGACGACGGGTGAATTGAGGAATATCAGTGATTCAGTTTAGACAAAAAAGAAGAAGTGAAAGCTCCAATCAAGAGCATGCAAAAATCTATGTAAATACTTTCTACAACTAACGGTTCCTCGATTGATAATCCCAAAGAAACTGATTAAATGATACCTTGGCTTTGGCATGTCCCAAACTCCCAGGCATCATATACCTTAAGTTTGACACATCACCATCTTTACAGTACACGTATCGATCAGCTAGAAAGTGAAAGAAAAGAACACCACAAGGACCCACGAGATTGTCATCAAATAGACCTATTAGTCGACGTGGGCTGACATATTTGAAAGTCTTGTGCGCACGGTAAAGAACATAACAGAATCCTTCCATGAACTCAAACTCAGGTTAGGATCGTACAACATTTCTAGAACTGGAACGACACAATTTGCATGGAGGGAAAGGATCCAAGTAGGAGAATAAATTCTGCCTCGTCAGAACGCCACATAATGATCAAATCAACAGACAATAATTTTAAAGAATACATACACAATCTACACTAGAATGTCATCTCATTAGAAACTGGAACATGAAGAGCCTTTTCAATATTGAAACCTGAAACTAACCTCATCATAAATGTTGTAAGGAAGTGTAAAACCAAAGTCCAACAAAAGAGTGGCATTTGAAAATTTTCCATACGTTATCAGAACCTGAAAAACGCAATGGGCATACAATAACCATAACTCAGAATACACATTATAAGATTGAAGAACTCACAGCTTAGAAGACAACACTGAAGGTAGCATGAACTCCAAATACTCCTATTCTATGATGAGATTGAAATCGCAAAGCAAATATTGTAATGACTCGCTCCTGCCCTGTACAATATTGTCCTTTTTGGCCACCCAAACATCATGGACTTCCGAGTAGGTCACCCATCCCAGGACTATTCTAGGGTGAGCATATTTAACTATGAAGTTCCAATGAGTTTTGATGCCCTGACGGCTTTAAAAGGCCTTGTATTAGGTAGGGTCATAATCTATTACATATAGCTCTGAAAACTCTCGTTTCTGTCACGCGTACGCCTAGCAAGGCGCAGATGCGTTTGCAGGCATTGGTTGGTTGAGTACGGGCGTGCCAAGACAAGTAGCGTCTAACTTTGGATGAAGACTGCCGTGAATCTTGACTTCTAACTTGTAAGCGATTGTGTGTGACCCAAAGGGTAACGATCACAAGTAGGTTCGTAGTTTGCCACACGGTTGTGGACTTAGAATTTCATAGTCGTATAGAAAATGCGTAAAAAGAAAAACTTCAACTTTATTACACCGGTGTAAGTGCTGAAAAACGAATAAGGCTCTGAATAGCACAAGAACGTAACGGCTACTTCGCGTCTCTCGCCGGAACCC